>AP028443.1:9854357-9976112 GCA_036509395.1 Antheraea yamamai | reverse complement strand
AATCAAAATACCTACCCCTTGGTGGGATTCTGAATGTTCAGTGGCTATTGAGGAAAGAAAAGAGGCAGAACGGAGATTCAACTATGCGATGACCCCTGAAAATTTTCTTAGTTTTCGACAAGTTTCTGCAAAAGTAAAGAGATTATTACGTTTAAAAAAGAGACTTGGGTGGCACACATTCTGCGAATCTTTATCACCTAAAACTCCTTCTACTTTAGTGTGGCGAAAAATCAAACGGTTCCGTGGTGCTTCTTATAATGATAACATCTCCCATAACGACCAACGCTTGTGGATGGACGACTTTATCAATAAATTATCCCCTGACACTGTTCCATCTCCAGATATGCTCCCAGTAAACCCAGTTCAATATACCAGTTCAACGATGATGGATGACTCCTTCTCTCTTATTGAACTGGAAATGGTTCTAGATGGGCTCTCCGATTCTTCTCCTGGTCTAGATGGAATTCCATATTCCTTTATATCAAAATCGTCTAATAAAAATAAACAGTACTTCCTTCGCTTAATTAATAGTATATACAACTCCCAACAAATCCCTGATCCCTGGAAAACCCATGTCATTATCCCTATCCTCAAACATGGTCAAAACCCAGCTGACCCTAACAGTCGAAGGCCTATCGCCCTTTCATCTGCCCTAGTTAAGATAGTGGAGCGCATGATTAAGTACCGTTTGGAATGGTTTGCTGAGAACAACAATTTAATATCCAAGTCTCAATTCGCGTTTAGACGAGACAGCAGCACCCTTGATAGTCTTGGGATCTTTACAACTGATGTGCATGTTGCATTTAGGAAAAAAGAGTATTTGGTTGGAGTTTTCCTGGACATCGCATCTGCATATGATAATGTTATGCTTCCTGTCCTCAGGAATAAGCTAATTCAGCTGAGGATCCCGGATAAGCTAGCTTTCTTTATATGCAACATCTTGATGGAGAGAAAGGTCATTATCAAATATCAAGGGTTCTTTTCTTCTCCTCGTACTGTGTGGAAAGGTCTTCCCCAAGGCTCTGTACTCAGTCCGCTGCTGTACAGTCTGTATACACAGGATATAGACCAAGTTGTGAACCCTTACTGTTCCATTTTACAATACGCCGACGACCTGGTTCTATACACTACAGTATCGGACCCAAGCATTGCTTGTTCCAGATTAAACACTGCCCTTCACTATCTTTCACCATGGTTACTAGATCATGGTCTATCTTTGTCAGTTCCAAAGTGTGCAGTGGTTGTGTTCTCCAAGCGGAGAAATATCCCATTAGTTAAAATCAAAGTGGGTGAAGAAGTTATTCCTCAGACAACTAACATTAAATTTCTAGGCGTTTGGCTGGATGCTAAAATGTCTGGGTCTTTGCATGCGGATTATGTGTCTGGTAAATGCGAGAAGAACATTAATATCCTGCGGTCGTTATCTGGAGCTTGGTGGGGAGCTCACCCTTTTTCCCAAAAAATGCTTTATAATGCTATCATTCGCAGCCATCTAGACTATGGAGGATTTCTTTTAGATCCCAGTAATAAAGGGGCCTCGGAGAAACTCTCGAAAATCCAATCAAAATGCCTTCGCATTATTCTAGGGGCCATGAAATCCTCGCCCATCAATGCTCTGCAAGTGGAATGCGTGGATCCCCCTCTCTATTTACGCAGGCAATTCCTCTCGGACAAGTTCCTTTTCAAACTCTATCAAAATTCCCAACATCCTCTCCTACAGAAGCTAAGACATTTGGCTTGTATAGTTGAAAACGAGGGTTACAGCTCTTTATTCGATTTGCCTTGTATTCTCCGTAGTTATATCAAAATTTCCCGTTTAACTATTCCCATTCTGCAATTTCCATGTAAACTTATTTTCTCTCTCCCTTATGAAGCGTTGTGTCATCAGCCCAATATAATCCTAGATCTGGGCATTCAGAATGACATAGTTAATGCCGATAAAATTTTAAAAGACAAGCTTGCTTCACAATTTCCGAACTGGCTAGCAATCTACTCCGACGCATCCAAACTGACCCAAAACAACAACATGGGATCCGCCGTGTGGATTCCCTTTTTTAAAATTATACTAAGTTTTAAATGCCCTCCCGTTTTAACAGTGTTTACTGGTGAATCCATTGCAATTTTAGAGTCTATAAAATTTGTATTATCCCATGATATCAAAAAGTCCATTATTTTAACTGATTCAAAAAGCTGCTTAAAAGCCGTACTGGCTAATCCCTTCAAATCTAAATACAGATCCCCAATTATATTAAAAATCAAAGAAGCTCTTTATATGTGTCAACAGCAAAACTTAAAAGTCGTCTTGGCTTGGATTCCGGGTCACTCGGGCATTCCAGGCAATGAAACCGCAGATTCATGTGCAAAGCAAGCTGCCAACATAGGGTCCCTAGAACATTTTCAAATCATTCCTGGGGATCTCTGTGTAAGCATGAAACACCAGTTGTTTAAAGCGTGGAATGATGAGTGGCAGACATCACACAAGCATAAAGCCAAATTCTATGGCAATTTACAACCTACCATCCCCACTAAACCCTGGTTTTCATTGTTTCCGAACTTAGACAAGCGTACGATATCGGTCGTGTGCCGTATGCGTTTGAATCATGCCTGCACACCTGTCCATCTTGCCAAAATTAGAGTCCGGGATCACTCGCTATGTGAATGTGGGCTAGATGAAGGAAGTATAGACCATATTTTTTTTAATTGTCCAAATCGGCGCGTTTCTCTGTATAATTTACTCCCCCAGGAGATATTCCGTCCCACCTGCATGCAATTCCTACTCTCCCTCTCCTTTACTCCTTTTATTACTGTTCTGTGTAAATATATCTATATTAATAAAATTAAGCTCTAATTATTTGTTAAATTATGCTTACTTTCGCTATACATGCTTATATGATAAAATATACATATTTATTTACTAACTCATATGTTTAGGTACTAAACAACTAACCCAATTGTGTATTGTCCCTATGTTCTATGTTAGTCATACGGTGGTGGTCTAAATCAACTTCAGATCTTTTGTTATCGTAGAAATTAAGCTTTATGTACATGACACTGGCAGAATTGCGGAATTTTCCACAAAGGCCAAAGAATAAGATAAAAAAAAAAAAAAAAAAAACTTATTGAAGTTAGTTCATTGATCCGTAGCCAGAATGAGTGAAACATCACTTATTTTTATACTTACAGACCACACAATCAGAAGACGAAGACAGCTCAAGTTCGGAGGTGGACTACGATACTCTCTTTGCGCCAGACGATTATGAACCATATATATTACAACGTAAGAATGACCGTTTCGGGCTCGGATACTCTGGCCTCAGCAGGCACTCCATCCTGGGGAACCTGGTAGGAGAATATGGCAGTGATGCTGGAAGTTCCAGGAGCCATTTAGTCATGAAGGAGAAAGGAAGAAAGGTATTCTATTGCTTGTTCAAATTACCTAAAAAATATTTATGTTCATATAGGATAGATAAGATATTAAGATGAAGATAAGATATCAATATTATAGAGACGGATGAGAGAAAACTATATGTGGCAGAGATGCAAATGCTAAGGTGGATGTGTGGTGTAACTAGAATGGATAAGATTAGGAATGAATATATCAGTGGAAGTTTGAAAATAGCATCAGTGACAGAGAAGTTAAGGAGTAATAGGTTAGCAAGGTGTTGGCATGTCATGAGGAGAGACAAAGACTATGTAACTAGAAAAGCTTTGAGTATGACGGTCGATGAATATAATAGTAGAGGAAGACCGAAAAGGTATGGATGGATTGTGTGAAAATGATGTGTGTAAAAGGTGTGAATACTGAGATGACATCTGATAGGCGAGCGTGCAAAAGGAAAATATTTTGTGTACTTAGGTGCGATAATGGTAAGAAGATGATGACGATAAGATGTTAATATTATCATTTTCGAAGGTTCCATCTATACCGCGTGTAAATTATACAGGTTTTTTTCTTGACTCCGAATGTAAAAGTCAAATGAGTATTGGTGGTGTGTAATGGTTTCACCGGTGGAATGTCAAATCAATGTCCAAATGCTCGAACCCCGGCATGTACCAACGAATTTTTCGGAATTCGCGTACGTTGACTAATTTAAACTGGTAACACTATCGACTGATGGTGATGGAAAACATCGTGAGGAAACCTGAACCTGAGAAATGTTCTTGTAGTATCACTGTATGTGAGAAAATATAGAACTGTGGATTCCTCAGAGCTTGAAATCCCCAATACGTCGTGGAATGCCAAGGTGATTATGTAGTCTGTCTGAAGGTATAGTGTTATGTGTATACCTTCCTTCGAGAAGAAACCTATGGACCTTGCAGTGTGTCTCTTATAGGCTGTTGATGATCAAACTGGCCTATGGTCCTGCAGTGGGTGACCTACAGGCTGATGATGATAAAAATGGCCTCTGGTCCTGCAGTGGGTGACCTATAAGCTGATGATGATAAAAGTGGCCTCTGGTCCTGCAGTGGGTGTCCTACAGGCTGATGATGATGATAAAACTGGTCACTGGTCCTGCAGTGGATCTCCTACAGGGTGATGATGATAAAACTGGTATATGATCTTGCAATGGGTGACCTATAGGCTGATGATGATAGAAGTGGCCCATGGTCCTGCAGTGGGTGTCCTACAGGCTGATGATGATAAAACTGGCCTCTGGTCCTGAAGTGGATCTCCTACAGGTTGATGATAAAACTGTCCTATGATCCTACATTGGGTCTCTTACAGGTTGATGTTGATAAAACTGGCCTATGGCCCTGCAGTGGGAATGCTACATGAGCTGATGATGATAAAAGTCAGTGGTATATGGAGACCTCATTCTTTGGACAGTAGCATACATTTGTGTTAGTATAAATGTTGTGTTCATTCCAGGTGTCTATTCGCGGGCAAGCATTCGGTGTTGGAGCATTCGAGGCTGATGATGAAGACATATACTCCACAGAGGACATGTCTCACTACGACTTCATCATGGGCGGAGCAGATGATAAGCAGAAGAAGAATTTGAAGAAGGAAGCTAGTAATAATGTAAGTATATTAGAAAAACAACTGCAGTGTCAATACATGCTCTTTGAGAACAAACTTTAGACTTAATATTTGCTATTTGATGTACTGCATACTCCTCAAATAGAGAGGTTTTTTGTAAGATCTGTTATTAAAACAAAATTATTCAGTGTGAATTTTCTTCGTGGACCACGCCCTATACTGCACACTGCTGCTTTAGATTAGTAGAAATAATATCAAGTTTTAAGCCCAAGTAGTTACGTTAAGCTAACCATATATGTATATTTTAGTGAGACACATATGTGTTCCTTCATATGTATGACACGAATAAATACATATATAGTAGAATACATATGCATGCATGTATTTTGAATCTGACATGCAGCCAACTCGCTCGTACCCTCTTTGAAGCTGCTCTGGCTCCTCTCATAATTATCTTCTTTTAGTTACATTCTTGGCAACCAACCTTCTGGTTTATTAATGCCATTGTTGAGTAAGATATAACATTACAAGTTTGTTGTGGTAATTTCAATGTTCTATCAATATGGTGGCCGCCTTGTTAGAACTTTCCAGGGAGTTTTTGTGACATCTCAGAATTTATGCTTTGTTATATTATTTCCCATCAACTTCACTTGTGCACAATAACCGTACTATATTACGTTAAATACTATCAATATTACAAAATATAGAGTCAAATAACACAAGATTATGGATAACATATAAAAGCCACTACACGACAGACCAAGATTCCGCCAGAATTCCGCTCTCAGAACTATTACTAGCGGTACCATAGCTAGTAAAGTCAGTCCGCCAATGAGCGCGCTCCTTGTGTGTGCCACAAGTGTCAGAGTAAGAGTCACTGATACCAGAATGGCGATATGATACTTATATTATTTATGTATTTATACTATTAGCCCCATCATTCTAATTTGCAATTACCTTATGATTAATTGGGAAGAATCTCTATAGCCGACAATGGTGATTGTTAATTCACAGGTTCTGGAAGGTTTTGTAAAATCATCAAAACCATTACCACCAGTTCCTGTATACCCAGCACCAGCGTTACCCCGAGACTACACTCCTGCACCAGCTGGTAGCAGGAGGTCCAGGTTTGAACCTACAGGTCAGCCTCAACGAGATCAAGGTTAGTTTTTTATCTCCTTATAATCGTGGTAATTTTATAGCTTCTTGCTTGGCATCTGGCGAATTACACTATGTAAGGATGTGACAAAAAATCAGTCTTCGAATAAACTGTAAAATTTTATTAGGAATTTGAAGTAATTATTTTATATTATATATCTTTTGCGTTGAAATACTATAATCAATAAAATGGAGTCATTAGTTTGGGTATTAAATTGTTAAACTTTAAGAGAATATAAGTTGTATAAAATTAAAAGCATTAGTTTAGATTCCACTTTTAAGATCGCTTCGTTTTTTCTCTTATTTGCTCCAATGCTTAGAATGGAACACTCTTGGACTCTCCACACTGTCATTATATTATACCAGGTATTCTAGGATATAATACTTCATGGTCACATTTAACATATAAAATAATAATTTCAAAACAAATATTAATAAAGAACAAAGAGAACTTAAGTTAAAGTCTGCTCTAAGACTTTCAAAAGTATAAACACAAACGTAATAAAACTAGGTGCAATGACCGGTGCCCAAAGCTGTAAGGTGCGACCCGGAATTAATAACCTACAATAATAAAACGAATAAAAAACCCTTTTGTTTTGTTCATGCCGTTTCCACGTTCACTTTCAAGTGAAATTGAAATCAACCGACGGTCATTGACACTGTGCTGTAACATAGAAGCGTAGAGGATTGAGTATTGAGTATAAATTTTGTATTTTTCTAGATAATTAGGTCAAATATTAAGCACCTATTTTTAAAATTGATTTAAGACGAGAATCGGGTGCAGGTTGGACTCCATAAATATTACTATTGTCTAAACTTTCAGCCTGTGTATACCTTTCAATAAAGGATGATAGAAAACTTTGGCCGGCTGACGTCATTGTTGGAAAGATTTAACAAAATTCATGACGGGTTATTTTTAGAATCCCATTGTTTCTTGTTCCCACGATATATGAGCATTCATTGTTTATTTATAATAATAAATTCCCATACAGGGTCTAATTCTAAAGTATTTCGATAATTACAGGATTAGGCCGACACGATTTAACCGCAGCTGCCCGAGGTGCACTATTAGGAGAGACTCCAGTACCGAAAAGTCAAGATAACCCACCGGAGGCTTCAACGAAATCACTAGAACCAGTAGAAAATGTTGCTAAAAACGATGCCATAGCTAAAATTATGGGACGTAACGTTGATTTTGTATCAAACGAACCGACAAAGGAAGCGAAAGAGTTAGATTTCATACCTATAAAAGATACGGGGAAGGAATTTGTACCAGTTTTTAAACCTTTCTCGAATGATGTTGAGAAACAAGCGAGGTATGAGCGATATCTCGTCGATAGGACTACTGCGTGGGAGCAGGATGGACAGATAGACAGATTGAGCGAGTGGGAGAGGGAGAGAGAGGTCGTGGAGTTCGAGCAGGCTGCTAAGCTGTATAAACCTTTAACAGGTGTCATGGGTGACAGGTAAGTTGTTTTTATTTTTAATTTATTCAACGAAAGCCACAATTGTCACGACATTAATTAAGATATTGCATTAAAAAAAAATTACCTCCGCTATATGGAAAATGTCTCAGATATAGCTAAAACAAAAAAAGTGGAGAAAGTTCGGAAAATTTGTGATTTGCAGCGTTATTAAAATATTAATAATTCCATTTTAGTTCAAATCTAATCATAGAATAGGCAAAAAACTATATTAGATGTCTTTTTTCCCTTATGTATGAATAAAAATCGATTGCCAAATGTATGTAAACGCATCACTAACTTATAAAAACTTATGTGTTCGCGTCACCAGTGGTCTCGACATGATTGTGACGTATTGCGCTTGCGACACGTAGTATAGCGGCCTGTGTTATATGCAATATTGATATTTTGTATTGAGCTTGTGCTGCCCATCGTATGTTTTAATTAATAAACTATATCTAATTATTGCTCCGTGTGCCAATAGATGCGAAGACCAGACTAATGTTAATAATTTCCATATACAAATTATGAAATTTAAATAATTCAGACTATAATTGATTTCAAAATTCAAAAAGAGCACAGTTATTCCATTATTTTGAGTTTTTATTTTTATCGGCAGTACTTGACTGCTTCGACTTTTTTTTATGTCTGTGATTGTCAGGACAATCACTAAGAAAAATTGAAATCTATCGAGCAATTTTTACCTAATTCGCAAAGTACGGCAGACCTCTTATCATTTCATTTATATAGATAGTTAGCAGATCCTGCCACGCGTTGCTGTGGCTCAGTTATTACATGTTGATGTGGCGCCATCTATGAGATATCTATAACAGTCAGTCTTACAGTTTCCTTTCGAAAAAACTAATTTAAAGCGCCATCTGTTCGAGACTGATGTAACTTTTTTTTTATAGTTTATAGGAGGTAAACGAACACAGGTGGGTCACATGATGCTATGCGATCACCACCGTCCATAGACACTAGCAACACCAGGGGAGTCGCAAGTGTGTTGCCACCCTGTGTTTGGGGCGAAGGGGAGGAAGGGAAGGGGGAGGGTGGTGGTTCTCCCTGACCGAACGAAACGCAACAATGCAAGCACTGTCACTTCACTTTGGTGTTCTGTGAGAGGGTGGTACTACCCCGGGCGATCCGATCCATTCTTGCTGAAACCAGTAATAGGTTTAGCGTGATTCTACCACCTACAATTAATAACAATAATAAGCATTGACAATAATTTAATCTGTGATTAAAAAATATTGAGGCCATTAATCGAAATATATACATATAATAAGAATGTAAACCTAACGTTTTTTTTTTTACCACGACGTTAGCAAACAAGCCTTCGGGCTGCCTGATGTAAATGCAAAGCCTAACGTGTCAGACAGTACCTTTCGATTTTCGTTAAAAAAAATGTTGCAGGTGTCTATGAATAAGTAATAACATACATTTCAATCAATTTTAGAAATGTCTGTATGTCTGTTTGTATGAACACGGATCATTGCTAAAATACTGCGTTCATGATAAAACGTCTTCGAGTAAATCATATAACAATACTAGCGGGCCCGGCAGACGCTGTCCCGCCCTGACTATAAAAAAAACCTTGACAAATTATATACTAAAACCTTCCTCATGAATCACTGTATCCATTGGTGAAAACCGCATGAAAATCCGTTCAGTAGTTTTTGAGTTTATCGCGAACAGACAGACAGGCAGACGCGGTTAGGGGCTTTGTTTTATACTATGTAATGATATTCGAGTAACATTTACTCTTTGTTTCATTAAAATCGGTTCCGGTCTACCGAAAGTTATTGTACTTTTAATGACGACGCGACTTAAGTACATGAGAAAAGTAGATAAGTAAATGGACTTGCATTCAGATGACTTTATGAAGCGCTGTTTTTTTTACATAAGGCTTCACGCGGACGAAGTCGCGGGCACACAGTTATATATAGACGCCAACTTTCATGAAGATCAGTCGAGTATTTTATTTTTCTCTAACTGACTGACTACAAGGTCTTAACAGCTTCACCGGACTACATCGGTCGAGTAGTTTCGGGGTTCATAGTGGACAAGCACCATGACACTGAATTTTAATATATTAATATATATCCCATATATATAGAATAGAAAAAGTGTAATGTGAAAGTGGATTTATTGTTGTTATATATTAATAACAGATTCACACACGCCTCCGAGCCTGATGATGCTATTAATCCATTAAGCGCAGTCACCAGAAGTAGCAATAACTATGGTCTGGCTACACCCGAACAGATGGATGCTGCAAGTCGATCCCTTTATGGTATAATGACCCGAAGGGAGACTAAGTGGAAACCTGATTCTCTTGTCTGCAAGAGGTTCAATGTACCGGATCCAGGAGGAGATAGGTGAGTTGATTAAAATTTCCTATAACCCTTTCAAAACGATTTTTGAAGTAAATCTTCTGTACGCACGCTTGGCTTGGTGAGTAAGCTGGTGCATGCGTGACGAGAGCGTTACGAAAACGTGTGATCGGGTGAGGCGAACGGAAGTTGAGTGGGAGATATAAGTTAGTGAAGATAGAAAGAGAGAGAGAGAGTTACGTTTCGTGTTATCAATGAAAACCGATTATATATTTAAATATTTGTGGGAAATTAATATATGTATTTACATATAGATGTATATATACATTTTACATGTATACATACATATAAATGGAGCTAAAAAAGTTTTACTTCAGTCGTGTGGTCTAAAGCATACTCGTTTTTTTTATTTGGAGAAGTTAATTTTTTGAAGTTATACTTCTTTTGGCGCGTTAGGGAAAAATGATGAAAGTAAATTTTTACGATGCGCGCGCACACCGTCACGAAAAACCGACACTGAAGTTAGCTATAGTCAACATTTTGTTTCTTTGTATTTGTTGTTCGTATTTCTTTGTATTAAAACTTTCAATGTATTAAATACCTTTTTTCTATTGTTAGTGTCGTTTTTTCTACAAACGTAGAATAAGGCGAAAGATAAAATTTTTGAATAGATTTTTATCTTGGTACGCCAAAGAAGTATAACTTCTAACGCGTGTACATAAGTACACACACACTTTTTTTTATTTGGTTTTCATCATTAAATAAAGTGATTCATGGGGAAGATTTAGGTATATAATTTGTCGAGTTTTTTTTTTATTGTCAGGGCGGGAGAAAGTCCACCGGGCCCGCGAGCTAACAATAATTGAAAAAAGTAATCACTGTTTTGAATTGTTGAGCCTGGAGAAAATAATATATAGATTTATTAAAGAAAAAATAAAAACCTGATTTTCAAAAATTTTACTCTAAAAAGTGCACCAGAATGTTTTTGACCATTGTTAGGTACCTACCAAGTGTTGAATTATCATAAATCTATATACATGTCAAATACTATATATTTCCTATGCGACTTTGAGCTATTCCTTGGAGCGTCTTCCAAGTCCAAGGTGCAAAATTAATGTACCTAAAATAGGACCTCCGTGAGAATATCAATAAAAAAAGATATTTCTAAATCTCTTTACATATGTTGAAAAAAATACAACCAACTTGAGGTCTTCCTTTTTCAAGTCGAGTAAGAAAGAATCTATGCCTCGGTATAATAATCAAATACCCTTCTTTCACAGACAAGAACAGAAGAAAGAAGATAAACCAAAGATCTCGTACTCAGTTTTCTCGTATATGGAGTCATCTGTCCACGATAAAGATAGTTTTACAAAGGAACAAGCTAAATTTAGTGGGTCCAAATCATTGCAAACAGTTTCAATGGCCATGAATAATAAAACTATCAGTAAAAATGATCAAACCTCAAGCAAAACTGAAGCAAAACCATCAGAGAAAACTGAAGACACTACGAATATAGTTGAGAAAGTATCAAATAAAACAATTGAATCGAACACAGGCTTTAATAAGAGGATGACTGTAGCGGAAATGTTTTTAAAAGAATCGGAGAAAAGTAAAAACGAGGGTAAAGAAGTCACAGAAACAATAAATAAATTTGATAAAATGGACTTGTATAAATCGATTTTCCTAAGTGACAGTGAAGATGAACAACCACAAAATGTAACGAATGAAGAAGATAGGGAAGATTTTAGTGAAAAACCAAAAAATGTACAGAGAAATACATCTCCACCGCGTGGTATATTCGCCAATATAGACTTCGATGAGCTGAATTCATGGAGAAGAAACGTAGAAGAGAAAAAGAATGAAACAGAAGAAGTACAGAAGAAAGACATAAGTGAAAGCAAAAATAATGAAGTGGAAAAGGTAGAAGAAACAGCTCTGTACGGTCCGCAAATACCGGATAATTTAAAGAAGCGATTAGAAGCGGAGAGTTTGCCCGGTTCTGAATTATCTAAGCCCGAAGTTCAAGAGATAGAGTCATCATCGAGTTCAGACTCGTGGGTCGATCTGAAGGAGTTGAAGAAGAAGAAGAAGAAGAAGAAAGTCAAAAAGCACAAGTCTAAGCATAAGAAGTCAAAATCTAAACATAAGAAGAAAGACAAATAATATTAAATAAAGTTTTTATTTATATACACTGTTTATTATTTTCCTTATTCTAGAATTTGCTGAAGGTTAGGGACCTGAGGTCAATGTACATTTTGAAAAAAAAATATGCTTATAGACACTAACCGAAAATAATGTAATGCTTTTATTGCGATAATTTACGTAACAAAAACCGAATATCATACAATTTATTTTAAAGCTAGCTGATACACGCGACTTTGACCGTGTTGTTAATTATCTCAACAATATATTTTATAGAAAAAAATTGAAGGCAAAAATAAACTTTCTTTGCGAAATTTCTTTTATAAACAATGTTATCCGGTTACATTAATTCCTACGCATGCGCACCATACCGCCTGTCCCAATTCTCCACGGCAAGAAAATGCACATCGCCTAACGGGTACTTCTTTTTATTCGGTATGGCCTCTGCCTATTTAGGCAATTTCGCCAATGTCAAGTGTGACTAATACACGTTTTAAATTTGATTGCCAAATATTCAGCAAAGGGCGTCCCGAATTTAGCGAGACCCGTAGGTATCATTTGGAACTTCAATTAGACTATTAGGTTTATCTAATTTCAAAACATGAATTAATATAACATATACTATTATACTAGTACAGTATCCGAATTTGGATTTGGCATGTCGAGGGGAAGAGCGAAATAGTCGGTTTTGTATAACATTATCTTTGTCGATCGCAGTCATTGCACTTTCCGATGGAGAGAACGATTTATAAAATCGAAGCGTGCCATCTTAGTCAGGATGTCTCTCTCTGCTTCTTAACGTGTTATTAATAATGTTAGTATATGCCCGTGTGGTCATAATTTTGAACAATTATCAATTTAGAACTCTGGTGTATATGAGACTGGTCGAATTGTTAAACATTCTACGTCTACAGATTCGAATTCGAGAAGATATAGAAAATATACGGCATTTAATCTTTTTATACTGTACTAGCGGACCCGGCGAATGTTGTCCCGCCCTGATAATAAAAAAAATGTGTGCGTGTACTAGTGTACACACGTAAGAAGTGAAACTTGTTTAAGGCCTTATTTTTCGCAAAATGATCTATATGCAACTTTCCAGAAATTGGTTAAAAAAAAAAAAAAAAAAAAAAACCCTTTCTTTATGGCAAACAATTTCATTAATATATTAAAAAATAAAGTTAAATTAGATAAAGTTTAAACAAAGGGATTTTATTATCATAGACATGAATACAAACAAGATGGCGCGTAACGGAAAAATGTGACGGTAAATTTTTTCCAACGCCGATAAAGAAGTTTCACTTCAAAAAACCTTAACAAATTATATACATAAACCTTCCTCATGAATCACTTTATCTACTAGTGAAAACCGCATTAAAATCCGTTCAATAGTTTTTGAGCTTATCGTGAACAGACAGACAGACCGACGTGGCAGAGGACTTTTATAATATGTAGTGATATGGGTCTTAACGTTTGACCACAACCTCACCTCATGTTAAATAACCATTTGGTCTAACATAGGTAACCGCACGAAACCCAGAGGATGACTAGTTCTCAAGTGATCCTTACGGAACACACCTATTGGTGCTTTAAGCAACAGTATTTCTACTTCAGGGACTTAGATAGCCAGGCGGGACTAGAAAAGACCCTGCCATCGTGCTATAGTTTCACGATTTTTTCATTCACCGAAATCTCCAGCTACTTCGTAAGGGCTCGAACCAACGTTGTTCGGCGTAGTATCGCGAACACGCTACCACTATGTCATTATTGCTTCAAAAATCGCTGAATTCAAATTAGTTCAGTTATTAAAACTATCTGTTGTGAGAAAAGGCTCCTCAAGGCCTCAAGCGACACTTTGGCGCTTCGTAGGGACGCTTTGCTTCCTGTACAAGATTTACCACGGAGTGCTTTGTAGAGCTGTTCGGACTGATACCTCCTGCTGAGTTCTGTTATAGAATTACTCGTCACGGACCGAAACACCATTAGTGTCGTCTCGATGGTTGGAAGTCGTCCACTGTGCGGTTCTCACGTTCGTTTTTTCCGCCTACGTCTATTCTCTGGAATGAACTCCCAGTGGCTGCGTTTCCGGACCATTACAATTTACCATCATTCAAGAAACGAGCCTATTCCTTTCTCAAAGGCCGGCAACGCATGTGTCATTCTTCTCATGTCGTACGTGTCCATAGGCGGTGGTGATCACTTACCATCAGATGACCCACATGTTCGTTTGCTGCCACTTATAGATAAGTAGTTATAGAAAAAAAAAAGTATATAAGCATGCATTTGAAAACATGTGTTACAAAATGTAATGGCCAGAAACGACGTCATAACGTGTTCAGTAAATGCAAGTGTTTACTAGTCCTTAAAATGGCATTTCAATTAAATCCGAACATTACGTTATCAACACTCAATAACATTCATAGGTCAATATTTTACGTGGTGTACCCTGCTGAATAACGTACGAGGCAATGCCGAAAGCGGGGTGGTAGGTGGTAGGTATGTATATGGCGAAAAAGCCCGTCATAGTGATTCGCTTCTGCGGGTCGCGTTTCGGGATCAGCCTGTGCATATCCAGCTTTTTGCAGGTCGGCATGACAGCGGCGACCGGCGATGGATAGTGTGTCACTCGGTGGTCGCTATTGGTTTTGGATTGTAATGTGCTTACCATCAGGCATATAGTGCAGTCATTTTGCCTTGCTACAATTAAAAAAATATGATTCATGTTTACAGGTTACACGAATTTAAATTTTGATGATTATTCAATCACATATTTTTATCTATATTTATTAATCTATAAATATAATAAGAATATAAATCTAACGTTTCTGTACTTTTTAGATTTTTGTGAAAAAATTTGTTGCAGGTGTCTAGGAATAAATAATGAATACATTTCAATCAATTTTAGAAATGTCTGTCTGTCTATATTTCTGTCTGTCTGTTTATATGAACACGCATCACTACTTAGTCTCTGTTTTATTAAAATCAGTCCACTCTATCAAAAATTATTGTAATTTTAATGACGACGCGGCGTATGTACGAGAGAAAAGTAGATAAGTCAATCTAAATGGACTTAATACATTCAGATGACTTTATTAATCACTGTTTTCTACATTAGGTTCCACGAGAAGTCGCGGGCACAATTAGTATCTTATAAAACAATGTATAGCTGATTATTTATATGCGATACTTTATTTACATATACACAGTTACCTAACTATTGTCAGTACATTGCAAAGCCTTGCTATTTTTATATTTACACGTGTAGACAAATGTCGTTGATCCCTTAGTTGCATATCTGTAAATGATAAATATGTACATATGTGTTCAATACATTTCTTATCCTTTGTTTAATCACAGACTACGAGTTATAGAAGGGATACCGCTATAAGGCGAGACGGTCTTACTTCAATTATGATTTCTTCTACTAATGTACTCTCGTACTATAGGAAATGTAATATAAATTCAAAATAATATTCTCCAGCACCACGTATGAAATCAGTACACACTATTACAATAGTTATAGAATAAATAGATTGATATTAGAATTTCAATTTCAATGGTTTTGGTCAGGAGAACAACGTAGTGCGTAGAAGTGGTACTAATGTGTAAATCGGCGGATGTTTTGCAAAAATACGCGATTTCTGTATGTGTACCTAAATAATCTATTACACAATACTACATGTTACGTTCGTCCACAGTGTGTAGGCGTCGAGCACGCCAAGGTTACACGAGAATGGCGGGAAACAACGAAACGAAAGCAACGTCCCTACTACATAACAACGTAGGTCTCATAGATAATAATTATAAGTTAATTTTGTTCTAGAACGTTTATTTTAAACTAACACCAATAGCTTTGGTAACGGTTTGTCACACGCGTGATCCAGGAAAATAATTTTATTGTTATATACTTCAACAATTTTAAAATAACACTATACAAGGCTGGTTTCCTTTCAATGTTTTACTGAAGATTGTAATGAATACTATAATGAACGCGTAAGTGAAGTGTTTCAGTATAATCGCAATATTTGATAATTGTCAATAACAACGATGGTAAAGAATGAGACGGAGCGATGTGATATCTTCATGTGGGATGTAAACAGCGAGTAAACTGTTGACGAGAGAGAGATGGTAGATACATTAATTTCGAGTGCAAAAGTGACAGTTCTATAGCAGTGTACAGAACATTGTTTTTCCGTGACGTTTGGAGCGCATGCGTCATTCATTTATTCCAGGGACAAACTTAGAATTTGTAATGAAATAATTATGTATTTAATAATATCAGTGGCCACCGTTTTGGATTTATAAATCGTTTGGGTAGAGTTGAGGTTTTTATAGATTTAATTGCAAGGGTAAGTAGTTATGAGTAATTATATAGAGAGATAAACATATTGTTCTTTTGTAGTCAGTACTTTTAAAATTATTTTCTTGTTTTGTCCTTTCAAAGGCAATCAATGTAATTTTAAATTTGGTGATATAGTATGAAATTATTTCGATAGTAACTGACTGTAATATGTTCTGAATTCAAAGCGTTTCCTGTATTTTCTGTGATTTATGTTTCACGGGACTATAATATTATAATTATCAATACTAGTTTTTTTTCTGTAGTACTTAGCTATGTTTAATTTATGTTTTAATAGTAATAAATAATTATCCCTTTTTTGCGATTTATTAACTATCTTTCGAGAATTTGTGTGCATTTTTTTTGGATTATTCAGGAAATGGTGAGGAGCGTGATGATTATCGATAGATATTCGTCTTTCAAAGATCGCTGTTCTTTCATTATAATGTAGTAATACATTTATTAGGATAAATCTAAGAAATATACTCATTATAGGAAGAGTAGTTATTATAATATATGTCACACACATTATCGTACTGTTATATGTAAATATAAGGTGAAAAATAGGTAAGAGAAGAAATTTATAACTCAGTGAGAGCTTGCGTAGATTTAATAAAATATAAAGTACAATGTCAGTGGATGCATTATAGCGAGGTGGCTTTGGGAGTTAGTGACGAGATTATATAATTCAGATTTTCTATTAGAAACGAGCACTAGCTGTTTGTCGCTTGTTGCTTGTCGTGTTCGTGACTATGTATGTATGGCGACGTCATAAATGTATAACGTCAGAGCTCTTATGAAATCTATATAGATTATTTATAAAACAACGAAGGAGGACTCAATACACTTGTCGTGGTATAAACGGATATCATTTTATATCATTAGCTATCGCAAATATTGGTTATGTTACTTTGTAATTTACATTAGGTATTCATATTAAGTTAGTATCCCCTTGTAACTTGCTAAAATTGCATACGTTTTAGAGTTACTGTTTATTATAACTGTTTTTTTTGTTTTCAACTTTAAGTAATACTTATTAGGGCAAACAATTGCTAATTATAAAGGTCAATATGCAACAAAATTAAGACAAAATCATATAAAAAATTGTGTTTATAGAAAAATTCATTACTCGTGTATGTAACGTAATTCACTTTTATATATTTTTGGTTATGTAACTTTGTAATTGATATTGGGTAGTCATATTAGGTTAGTATCCCCTTGTAACTTGCTAAAATTGCATAGGTTTTAGAGCTACTGTTCATAATAAATGTAAATATATTTTATTTTGTTTTTAACGTTAAGTAATACTTGTTGGGCAAACAGTTGCTAATAATAAAGGTCAATATGTAACAAAATTAAGACCTAATCATATAAAAAGTTGGGTTTATAGAAAAAAATATTACCCGTGTATGTAACGTAATTCACATTATATATTTTACATTATCAATATTAACAATTCAAAATATTTTAATATGTTGATAAATGTTACCAATGTTTCTTTAAGGGAATATTTTATAATTATATTACTTATTATTTTTATATAATATCATTTACGTATTAGTAACCAATCACTATTATATTAACAGTAATAACAATTCAGTCACTATTTTTAGTATAATCATCAAGTAATAAGTGTAATAAGTAAATATATAGATACTCGATATCAAGAATATCTAAATACTACGCCAATATAACATTTCTAATTATTGCCAAGAACGCTACATAGAATGCACCCACCTACTATTGACAATATGTTTGACATTTTTTGACCATCTGCTATATAGTCTGAGTACATCCCTGCTAAAACACAATCAGCTGTTTGTAATGACAGTTCCTCTGACAAATACAAAATGGTTGAAAACTAAGTTGGCAAACAAAGAAAGGGCAGCGTAATATCATATATTAACATTAAAAAGTGCTTTTTTAAGTGAAAGTTATATAGTTTATATTTTATTTAGTGCGTCGAACAAGATGTTGGATTTAGAAATTGTCCCTGAACGTTCCCTGGGCTGTGATACCTGGGAATTCGTTTTAGGTGAGCTCCTCTGTAGATGTTTATTTTTTACGTCAAAAATTTGCGCTTAATTTCTATATAGTCTTCAGGCTTACGCAATATGTTTTTTGCGTATTTATTCACAGTTTATAATTATTATTCTCCGTCTGTAATTTACCTCGTCGGTTTCGTTTTAGAACATTGATTTTTTTTCTCGCGAAATGTCACTTGTAGCCTTTGTTTCGTTTGTCGCTCAGTGTTTATTTTTTTTTTGTTGATAATCTTGACCGTGAAATTTAGCAGGTTGCAATGTTTTCATGTTTTTTTGATTTTCTATGCTAATGATAGCTCTCAAATGTTCCAGATCTTTCTATATACATTTTAAAATTACATTATATATAATTATGATATTTCGTTGTTTATTATAAAAAGATTTTATTTTAGTATATTTTTATATATAAAGACATAAATGCTCTTGACTCTCAGTAAAATTATTATTATGAAAAAAAATTAATTCAAATTAATATTGTCGGTATTATCCCTAATAATGTATGGTATACACATAAATATTGAAAGGTAGGTGGTAGAGTCAAGAGGAAGCTATTACTGGTTTCAGCATGAACTGGTCAGTAGTACCACCCTCTCATAGAAAACCGATGTGAAGTAATAGTGCTTGCATTGTTGCGTTTTGTTCGGTCAGTGAGAGCACCGGAGACCCAATTCCCTTCCCCCTTTCCCATCCCCTCTCCCCCCAAACACAGGCTGGCAACGCATTTGCGACTCTTCTGATGTTGCAAGTGTATATGGACAGTGGTGATCACTTAACATCAAGTGACCCGCCTGTTCGCTTGCATCCTATGATAAAAAAAAATCACTATTATATTATTGCAGTGGTGACCTTGAATGTTTTCATTAGCATATTTAGATATATAATAAATTATATTACTTATTATCTAGTAAAAGTTACCAATCAGAATCTCAATGTGTACAAAAATTGGTCTAGTAATTTTCTGAAAAAACATACTAGAAGATACTACATAATTCTTAGCACAAGTGTCATCAAACTCAAATAGGTCTACTATCTAATATGAGTTTAATTATTCCCTTAAGTGTTTATTGTAAGTGTTTGTCATAAAAAATACATTGACTGAACAGATAAGTCTGTTTTGTCTGCCTCTTATCAGCCAGTGTACTCTTAAATAAAGTTATGTGTTTGGTTAAATTATTGCATCATCTTAATGAAATTGGCATAATTTTAATTTTTGTTTTGAGTAAAAATATCTGTATAATAATTAGATGTTAGACAAGAAAATAGAAATAAATTAATTCATAACATTTCTGCTTAGTAGTATGAAACAAATTTAAAAGGCTTAATTCCCTTATTACACAAACCTTAGACATAATTTTATATTCTTTGCGTATACTTGAGTAATTACATTTCAAAATGTAATTATAACTGTTTCTAATATTTTATGTTATTCTTCAAAGATCATCAAAATTTCTATCTGTAAAATTTGAAAATCGTAAAAAAACTAAAAACCTTGGACCTATGGACGGCAAAATATGAATTTTGTTCACAGCATATAAAAAAAAAAAATTAAACATGTTATATGTATGATTAATATTGCATTTAATTCACTGTGAAACCCACCTTGTGAGTGTTTATTTAAAATGGTAAATGTTAGAGCTTCACTACTTTATTTGGTGATGGGATTTTTTTTTATGTCATAGCAGACAAACGAACCGGTGGGTCACCTTATGTTAAGTGATCACCACCGTCCATAGACACTAACAACACCAGTGGAGTCAAAAGTGCGTTGCCAGCCTGTGTTTGGGGAAAGGGGGGGAGAGAAGAGGATAGGTGGGCTTCCGGCGCTCTAACTGACCGAACGAAACGCAACAATGCAAGCACTGTTATTTGTCTATATTATTTATTTGACAAAGCTTAATTCTGGAATCCATTAAATCAGCCATAGTGATTATATTAAATCAATTATATGTATAATATAAAGCAAGGGATCCTAAACTTTAAAGATAACGGAACACCATCCAAATACCTTTTATTTTATGGAACCCCATATCAAATGATTACAAATCAACACTGAAATTTATATAAAAACATTTTTTTAAAGAAATGTGTAATATAATTGAAACACATTATTCACATTGTCTCTGGCTACGTGCGCTGCAGGGCATACATAGTCTGGACTGAATGAGTACTAACAACCTACCTGTTTACATAAAAGTAATAAATTTTTGTCATCACATAATTTGCGCTTTTTTTAAATAATATTTGTAACCATGGTATTATTTAATAGATAATAATAAATAATTTTGGTGGAACCCTGAAGACTATTCTAAGGAACCCCTGGAGGAATCCCTGATATAGAGAATACTTTTGGACTTAACGAATAGAGCATGTTTTAAAGTTTTCTCAAAGAAATGCTTTTCGAATATCATACTTTCTTCTTTTTTTAAATACTTTTAAATGGGGATACTAGTGGTTTCATGTGGTACTATAATAGACAACACGGTATAGATACACACTTGAATGGAATTTTAATTAAATACTACCTTTGCTTGCGTTAATGTAGATTTGAACTGTCCCTAGGTAAAAATGCCTTTTTGTTGGGATTCAATGGGTGCTCTATGTCCTTTTCTGTACTTCTGACAAATGTATGGCATATTTCATGTTGTTCGGTTGAGTAGTTAAGGTGTGAAATGGTACCAAATAAATAAACTCGAATTTATAGTATTAGTAAGGATGGGGATTATAGGGAATTGTTGATATTCAATGCAGTGGCACTCAACCTTTTTTTTAAACGAGCCACAAACACGTGTCACTCGTGCTGTCGCGAGGCGCACACTACAAATAATTAGGTATCAAATAAAAAAACGTAATTTCAAATTTACAACGTATTAATGTAGTGAAAAATGGTTGGCCAATAAAACAAGCTTGGTATAACCCTTACATCATAAGGAACGCATTGCGGTCGGGTTATCTGGGATCTATTTAATATACTTAGTGTGCTCATAGTTTTACTGATAGACGTTTAAATTAATTAAAAATAAAGTAAAATCGGGTGGGCCAACCCCAAAGACACGGCGGGCCGTAGGTTGAATATAGCTGATCTAATGTATATCTGCAAATATAATTTAAATATTAGAAACAATAATAAATTGGTCATTCCATGTCTTTGGCATACTAAGACCAGTAACAGTTTTTTAGATAATAATGTTAGGTTTTATAACAAAGTTCCAAAGCGTGTTACCGATTTGCCAGATAATATGTTCAAGCACCATGTCAAGTGGGTTTTAATGTCTATAGGCTATAATATATACATATATTATATATATATTATAATGTAAATGTAACGTGTCTGTACTTTTTGATTTTCGTGAAAAAAATTGTTGCAGGTGTCTAGGAATACGTAATAGAATACATTTCAATCATTTTTTAAAATGTTTGTCTGTCTGCTTGTATGAACACGCATCACTGCTAAATTACAGGGTTCATAATAAAACCTCAAATCACAAATCGGAAAGCATATCTTCGGGAGTAACTTAGTATTTGTTTTATTCAAATCGGTCCACTCTATCAAAAGTTATTGTAATTTGAATGACGGCTCGAAATAAGTACGAGAGAAGAGCAGTAATCTATAGTAATATTATAAAGCTTATTTGTTTGATCCGATACGAAATATATATAAGAGTTGTTGAGGTATGTATGCCTGGTACACATATATGTTTCAACAACTCATATATGTATGAATATTTAGCTTAGCTTAGGTTAGCTCAGATATGTCGCGAATTGCATGTATATCAGGCAACAGCCAAAGCCGAGGTGTGCCGCGCACTCTTGAGTTAGTTGTCAAAATAAAATCAGCTGAGTGCCTTAAGCGCTCGCCTTAGTAGTCCTGTGAAGCTGTTAAGACTTTGCTTGGTCAATAGCGTAGTCAGTTCGAGAAAAAAAAAGGATTGTGTGGTTTTATGAAACCACGATAAAAGGGAAACTTTTTTTCACACTATAGACATTTAACTAATAATAGTCTATACACTACACGGCCAGTTGCTGCGAACTATAGGCGCCGCCATATTGGCCCTGGCTGCTCTGACGAGCGCCTTTCACTTTATCCCTACTCCGCGGCCGACCATCACGCGACATGCAACACACAGTCGAAAAAGTTTGAGACAATGTAATAAAAGTTTCACTTTAAAAACTTATTTGTTTGTTATTGCAAAAGTCGGAGTTCTTTTCCTTTTGAGAGCTTTCGCTGCGTGTTAGCGTTAGCCCAAAGTAACTATTCCACGCGGACGTAGTTGCAGGCAGAAGCTAGTATATAATAATAGGGTAGATCAATATCTGAATGATGGTGACGTCTGGAAATGATGTCCCTTTGAGCATTCGCCAGAAACGAATATAGCTATATATACTAGTTCATTAAAATATAGTTATGTGTGATGTGGTGATGATAAAGAGATTAGACTAGATCGAGTTTCTTGCCGGTTCTTCTTGATGACTGGGTTTTTCTGCGAACTGGTGGTAGTTTTGACGTTTACACGCGCCTTCTCAGAGCCTAAATTGAATTGATTTGTATTATGAGACTCTTGTGTATTACGTGGTAATATGTGGTTACATGTCCTGGTTGATATGTCAGCATCTCAATATCAACTATCGATTGTCGATATAATATCTACATATCTGTGGGATAAACTTTGTACTTCACTTATCTCAGATAAAATGAGTTCATTTAACGGAGTTCCTATTAGATTATTAAGACTGAATATAAATAAATACTAACCTTCATGAAGATCGGTTGAGTAGTCTCGGAGTTCATCGTGGACTAACATCATGACAATGAATTTTTATATATTTAGATGGATGTCGGTATATATGTCTGAGGTTAATAAACTGAAACATCATTCGTCAAAGATTTTGTTATGTTTTTTTTTTCAAAGCCAAGTCTTTTATGTTATATGTTTTACTATAGCTAATTTATTTACGCATAGAGGTAGGGCTTTATCTAAATCCGCCTGGCTAGCAACCACCCATAGATTGAAAATCTGTCGCCAAAGACCTGTTGTTATGTTCCTGCAGCTGCACTTGAGAGGTAAGCTGCTCTAGGTTTGGCGAGTATACCATCTCAGTTCACCAGAAATATGTGACTGTGTTCAAATGCTAAAATCTATAAAATTATTTTAAAAAGTCGAACTAGTCATTAGGACTATCGACAGACGCGGAAACTCAAAAAAATGGAACGATTGCGTTGTTTTTTTAAATGTTCAAATCAATTATAGACTGGTTTATTTGAGCTTTATAATTTGTAAATTGAAATTATTATTATATCATAGGTAGCAAACGAACAGGCGGGTCACCTGATGTTAAGTGATCACCGCCGTCCATAGACACTAGCAAGACTAGGGGAGTTGCAAGTGCGTTGCCAGCCTGTGTTTGTCAGGAAGAGGGGGAAGGGAGGGTGGTCTTCCGGCGCTCTCACTGACCGAACGAAACGCAACAATTCAAGCGCTGTTACTTCACGTTGGTTTTCTATGGGTCGGGTGATAGTACCCCGGGCGAGCGGACCGAATCATGCTGAAACCAGTAATAGCTTCACCGTGGCTCTACCACCTACAATTAGTCTGGTTTTCATATCTATTTGGCACTCGAAGCAATAATTATATACATTGTTATACAGTTTATTAATTAATCAGGAATATGACGGTCGGCACAAGCTCAATAGAAAATGTCAATATTACATGTATGCAGGACGCTATATTACGCGTCGCTACTCCGACGTAAGCAGTCACAAGCATGTCGCCGTCATGGGTGACGCGAACCCATAAGGTTTCCCCTACCAAATCTTTTTCAAATCGCTCAACGCGTCTACAGAACTTTTCACTTAAAGATATTACAAGTAAAAAATAATAACAATCGCGTGCAGAACCGCGGGCGCTGCTAGTATATGTCACGTTATATTAAAATACCTATTGTTCTTTATGTCGTGGGACGATTGTCGGCCGTAGGTTATTGTGTTGACAGATAACTTGTATTGATTAGATTTATTCATTAGACTTTACTGGCGCATTTCATTTCCATATTAATTACAGTTAACATATAATTCAATGTGTACATATCGCGAGCCTCATGACTACATACGCAAATCGGCAAATTTACAGGTTATTGCGATGGCTTATTAATTGGCGCATCTGAACTATTTTTAAGTAGATTTATTAATGACGAAAAAAAAAACACGAGCGGAATACTTGTTTTCTGTTACTGTCTTTCCGCGCCGTCTTCACTTCACACTAGTGTTTTATTTTTTTTTGTCGAACTGACTTCGCTATTGGCCTGACGGGCCTTCACAGCTTAAATGGACTAATATGGCGAGCGCTTAAGACACATCACTGCTTAGCAACAAGGTCAAGGGTGCCAGAGCGGCCGAACATCGGCTTGGGCTGTTGCCTTGGATGCAACAGCGTGAATCTGTCTAAGTTAAACTAAGCTAGCTATTCATATATGTATATAAGAATTTGTGAAACACATACGTACCGGCATGTGAGCCTCACGAATTCAAACTTAGGTGGTAGAGCCACGCTGAAGTTATTACTGGTTTCAGCATGAACGGGTCGGCTCGCCACGGGGTACTACCACCCGACCCACAGAACAATTGAACGTCAATTCTGTCAATATTTTTGAAGATCTTCCTATATCTGTCTCACTCATTCGCCCCCTTTTTTATATGGAGATTTTCTATTCCATTTTTTTTATATCATAGGAGGCAAACGAACAGGCGGGTCACCTGATGTTATGTGATCACCGCCGTTCATAGACACTAACAACACCAGGGGAGTCGCAAGTGCGTTGCCAGCCAGTGTTTGGAGGAGGGGACGAGGAGAGGGGATGGGAGGGGAAGGGAGGTAGGCCTCCGGCACTCTCACTAACCGAACGAAACGCAACAATGCAAGCACTGTTACTTCACGTCGGTTTTCTGTGAGAGGGTGGTACTACCCAGGCCGAGCCGACCCATTCATGCTGAAACTACTAATAGCTTGAGCGTGGCTCTACCACCAGTAAGAAGAGTTTTCCGTACAATGTTTCAAACATTTCCTTCGTACAAACCTCTTGAATGTTATATCTCACTACCCATTAAGACGAATCTATAAGCGACATCTCACATGTCGAAATCCATCAAGTCGTTTAGACCAGTCGTTGGCAAACTCGTCATTCAAACAAGCAAAACAAACAATTCTAAACTTTTTCCCTCACCTACCAATATTTTTCGGTTGTGTAGACCACTTGCTTACCTGATATTGTTTTTTTGCCAATTCCTCAACTTCAAATATGTTTTGGGAAGGTGGTTTTATCATCTATGCAGACAGTATGTGTGTACGTATTGTTTCATTCATGGTAAGGTAACTAAATCCACGATTTACATAAATGAGACCATTGCCATTACCGTTGACACTTATTTGGATCTCATGGATCGGCAATTTTATTTTCGCTGACATCGAACTCTTTGCTAGTCGTTATAGACCCCTAGGGTTAAATATAGTCCAATGTGGGCATCACATCGTTAAACTATAAAGGAAATACCCTATCTTTGTGTAGTCTGGTAAATTTAATCTTGAAAATACGTAGTAATGTATAAAAATGTAAAATTTAAAATAATGCGTCTTTGTAGATCCCTTTGTATGTGAATAAATAGATAACGTATAACGTCGAACTTAGACCATAGAAAAAAAAATTATCAATTTTTGATAACATAGAAGCTCGTCAATAGCTACAAAATAAAAAAAGAATGGATAAAATCGGCAGAGAGATGTTCTTAATCGTTTGCCCACTGTCTTTTATACATGGATTGGATTAGTGTTGCCTAAATTCAAGACCCAGACGAGACTTAGCTAGGTCTTGATATTGATCTTGCGTCGATACTCTTGACCTTGGTCTTGGTATTGCGCTCTCAGTATTGGTCTTGGTCTCGATGTTGCAGCACGAGTTTCGCAAATCTTGCAATTATTTATTAGCCTATTGTTATTTATTGAACACTTTAGTTTAGGTCTTAGAACGACGCAACAGAGCAGGTACGAGTGTCTAAAATTCCATTGGTATCGTAAATCCAGTTGCTCTTCCCATAATTTTATGTCGAGCTGATTGCATACCCAGAACTATTTTTTCATACACTTCGATTCGGTTAGGCTTCTAATCTAATTATTTTCCCATAGATTCAATTTTATCGAGCAATGGCTGAATGATACAATGATTAGCGGTAATATAATTTTCGAAGCTATGATGGTTCAGTGATTGCCATGTAGTATCGATCGATGTAAGTTCAAGGTAGATGTAGGCTACTTTATGTAGAGCGACAGTGCATTTCTGTGACGAAGTCAAAGAAGTTTCGGTACACATGTGTGTCGTAGGGGATTCTTATATGTATGAATAATAGGTAGCTTAGTTTAAGTTAGACAGATTCGCGAAGTGGCATCCAAAGCAACAGCCCAAGCCGAAGTTCGGTCACTCTGGCACCCTTGAACTTGTTGCCAAGCGGCGAAGTGCCTTAAGCGCTCGCCTTAGTAGGCCGGTGAAGTTGTGAAGCCCCGTCAGGCCAATTAGTCCAGTCATCTTAGTCAAGGTTAGATAAGAATCTCGGAGTTTGAGATACCCAGCTATAAATTCGTATGAACTTGTATTTTGATAGATCTTAATAGTTGCCTCAAAACCTACATATGGTAGGGTGTACGCGTCTATTAAAATTTGAAGTCAAAGGTCACGAAAATCTATTTTTGCAAATATCTCGTTTCCTATGGGTTTTTCGCTATATGTGTCTATGGTCAATATTGTAGAGGATTAGATTCCCTACAACTTTTGTTTCAAAAATTTGTTTATACGTTCAATCGTTTCCGATATAGAGGGCGGGGAGCGCGCGGTTAGTTATTTAAGGTCAATCAGAAGTCCCGGTTTAAAACACGCCGTATAATTATTGATAAATACATTATGATAAATACATTATTATTAATAATTTTATATTTTATTAATTAATTAATATATCTGGGTATCTCAAATTCCGGTGAACTTACTAAGATGACTGGATGGACTAAAGAGCGTAGTCAGTTCGAAAAAAAAAAACCAAACAGATGTTAGATTAATTTACACGAGTACCAAAATTTGTGAATAATTCATCGCACACGCCTATATCAATATCAGCTGAGTAAATACAATTTAATACTTACTTTAGATAATTGTTTTCACGTGTAATTTTCAAAATCTATTAGGTAATTTTTGCGTGTTGCTCACACAACGACAGACTTCTATCAATTTATTTATATACTAGCGGGCCCGGCAGACGTTGTCCTGCCCTGATTATAAAAAAATCCTGGGCAAATTATATACTAAAATGTTCCTCGTGAATCACTTTATCCACTGGTGAAACCCGCATAAAGATCCGTTCAGTAGTTTTTGAGTTTATCGCGAACAGACAGACAGACAGACGCGGTAGGGGACTTTGTTCTATACTATGTAATGATATTTATCTATTTAGATATACGTTGTCTTATTCTGTAAAGTGACGCATGTAAAAGACCCGTTATCTCTAATTTTTGAACTGTTTACGGGGATAGTGTTTGTTATCGAAACAAACAAGATGATCAGCTGTTTTTTTTTTGCGTAACGTTTTTGTTTTCTGCCATCTACGTTGTATGTTTAAAGAATCGGCCGTCGACATGTCGGGTTATATTTTGCACTGGACAGATTATATTAAACTCCGTCGCGCGAAACTGATAACATAGCGCAGTATTATTGCGGACACAATTGGATATATATTTTATAGATGTAATAATAAATAGGATAATGTAGCCAGGTTAACGATACTTACGTTTATCGAATCGGACGTCGACATGGCGGGTAACGTTTTGCAGTGGACAGATTATATTAAACTTCGTCGCGTGAAACTGATAACAGAGCGCAGTATTATTGCGGACACAATTGGATATATATTTTATAGATGTAATAATAAATAGGATAATGTAGCCAGGTTAACGATACTTACGTTTATCGAATCGGACGTCGACATGGCGGGTAACGTTTTGCAGTGGACAGATTATATTAAACTTCGTCGCGTGAAACTGATAACAGAGCGCAGTATTATTGCGGACACAATTGGATATATATTTTATAGATGTAATACTAAAAGTATAAAACAAAGTCCCCCACCGCGTCTGTCTGTCTGTTCGCGATAAACTTTAAAACTACTAAACGAATTTTCATGCGGTTTTAACCAGTAGATAAAGTGGTTCACGAGGAGTGTTTAGATATATAATTTGTCGAGGTCTTTTTTATTATCAGGGCAGGGCAACGTCCGCCGGGCCCGCTAGTACTAAATAATAAATAGAATAATGTAGTCAGGTTAACGATAGTTACTTAATTTATGTTCTTAACAATTATTTTTATACAAATGTTTATTCTTTCACAGTAGCTGCACGCTATAATGGCCGTTTTGACGTTTAACTACGTTTGAACGAGTAAATTGCTATTCTTTACTCTCAATAGTGACATTCAGTTAGTTCTGGAATTGATCGAATGTTTAATTTTAGGACACAAAATTAATTTAGTACACTGATTTCTAAATTATATATTTCTTTATATATAAGTTTCTTCTGTACGTGTGTATGTCACTGAACTCTTCCTAAACGGCTGGACCGATTTTGATGAAATTTTGTGTGCGTGTTCGAGTGGATCCGAGAATGGTTTAGATTCACAATTGGACACGATAGGTGGCGCTGCGGTTGGGTTTTAGGATTTTTGTTTATTATCAAGGCAGGACAACGTCCGCCGGGCCCGCTAGTGTATGTATAATTATGTACTATATATAACTACTACTATATCTAACTACATAATATGGTTCTGCGAACAAATCTTTTCACGATTTTACTCATAAAAAAACAGCGCCGTTTGCTAAAATCTTAAATCGGTTACAATTATTAACGTAGTAACTTCGCACTCGCGAATAGTTTTTGGCGTTTTCAGTGAACAGAAAATTCTGTTCTACAATTTTACCACAGTATAAATGTAAGAGACAGTACGGAAGTCGGAAACTACCTATAAACCTTCGATCAACAATAACTAGATAAAGGGTCGGCGCGAAAAATTGAAACACAGCCAATGTAAGCACGTTTCACATGCCGCAGTGTATTCAAAAGATGCAAAAATAATACCCGAAAAAGCAATTTAACGGCCGGAGTATCTTACTTTCGCTAAATACATGTCGAATAAGTTATATTTTAAGCTTTAAACTAACAAATAATATCAAATTTTGAACAAAATTACCGATTTTAAACCTGTGGTACAAATGTTTGGCCTAAGCTCTCCAGCACGCACAAACACGCAGAATAACGGGAAAACGTACTTTATTCATTACGTGTTAAGGTTGAATTCACACTAAATGTTGTGTATGTTGTCTTTTCATTTGTGAGGGGAGTAATTTATTGCTTTGCTCGTTTTATCGTAAGTATTAGATAATATTTTGAACATTTGTGACTTTATTACTAGGTGTCATGGTTGTAATTAGGTTGAACTTTTTTTTCTCCCTTTCTTAGTAAACAAATAGCTACACATAAGTATATATTTACGCGAACAGCTTTTAGCTTCAATTTTGTACGTGACCCTTTATCTAGTTATTGTTGATCGAAGCTATAAACGCTCGAAAATGGCACACTCCACGAATATGCATATCGTCGAGAGGGTTTAAAAGGTACTCTATGGACAGCACCGCGAAAACCGCTTAGGGGTCTCGTCGATGCGCATGTTTGTGTGAGTGTGCCGATATGAGCGTTTGTGGGTAGTTTCCGTACTGTCTCTTATATTTATACTGTGGTTTTACATACACCATTCGATATCTGTGCCTTGTTAATTATTTCAACAATATATTCCCTGTACAGAGGAAAAAATATACATTGAACATCTTGGTTCCTCTCTCCTAAACGTGCGCACCAAACCGCCTGAGCCGTTTTTCCTCGACAAGAAAACATATAGAGGAACGTGTAGTGCTTATAAACATTGTAGTTTCTTAAAATGAATAACTTATATTAAACAAATATATAGTTATCAAATTTGATTCAAATGCAGGTAGTAGATTTTTCATTATGCGTGCACAACGATATGCCTTTATCATTTTTTTTTGTATAGATCCTATAGATCATTTCACGCGGACAAAGTGTAAATATTATGTACTACCGGGTCCGACGGACGTCAGCCCGCCCTGATAATAAAAAAAAAACCTTGACAATGACCTCGTGAATTACTTTGTCTACCGGTGAAAACTGTATGAAAATCCGTTCTATAAGTTTTTGAGTTTATTGCGAACAGACGGACTGACGCGGTAGAGGACTTTGTTTTCTAATATATAGTGGTTACTAGCGAGCCCAGCGGACGTTGGCCCGCCCTTATAATAATAAAAAAAAACCTTCACAAATTATATAACTAAATTTTCCTCGTGAATTACTTTATCTACCGGTGAAAACCTTATGAAAATTCGTTCAGTAATTTTTGAGTTTATCGCGAACAGACAGACAGACGTGGTAGAGGACTTTGTTTTATAATATGTAGTAATGTGAGACTTTAATCAAATGTTTCCTATTTGTTATTTCAGGGATGCATTTCTCCCAATCAGTGGCCATCATACAGAGTCAAGTGGGTACGATACGAGGCGTTCAAGTACTATATAGTGATCAGGTAAATTACTGTTAGTTCATATAATTCGTGTTTTTTTTTTGTTTACATTATTCTCATAGTCCTATATTTTCCTTATTTCGAGAATGATAAAAACATAAAAGGACTTATTGTATATTTATATCTTAACAATCTTAAAGAGATCTCCCTAATCAAGGCTTAATTCGAAATTAGATATTGCCGACCATTAGAATGTACCATACAAAGATATTCTCTACTTTAAGTCATACTTGACCGACGTTGGTTCGATCCGTCGGAGTTTTTGGTGGAGGAAAACATGATGGTAGGACTTCTATCCAATATCCATTTGGCTAATTCACGTTCACAAATATCAAACTCTGTGTCCAAGCCCCTATAGGTGTGTTTTGACGACTGTACACGAGAGTCAGTTTTCCTTTTGGTGTTAACGTGTATACCGTCTTCGACTTCATCGTCATTTAATAGCAGATGACATGGACAAACGCTAAAAAACCTATTGTATATTTTTGCTATACACTGGGGCTAATTATAATAAAAGACCATGTACTTTAAAATATTTATACAGTGATGCGTACAGAATAACGGTCAGATGATAAGTGAGGTGAATGACATATGCACTTTTTTGTTAGTAACTATTGAGTTAAGCGCCTTATGTAAATATATGGGCAAAATCCAGCGCTTTAAGGATTGCGCTGGAACACCTATTAAGGATAAAAGTGAATGTTCTGTACTGAGCGAATTGGAAGCGACGATAGCTCTTTTTGGCTCTTTCAAACAACGCGTCGATTGAGCTAAGTTTAAGTTCTTTAATGAGACGGACTTTGCAGTGAAGGAAAACATTGTTATGAAATAATATTTACTTCCACTCTTCTTCTTCTTTCCCTTACCTCACCTGAGTACGATCGGTACATGTTTGTCACGTTGTGATGTTTGATTACCATGTATGTGTGTGTTGTATGTATTTACTTACCACCTTCAGCTTCAAAATCTATTCCTAGGTAAATATGTACGAGCAGCTGTATTAGAGAATGAGTACAAAAAAAAATCGTAATTCATAGGTATACTACATTTCTACTGTCGATTAATGAAAGTCCTTTGTATATTTCAGAATCCGCTATCGGTGGACCTAGTTATAAATATGCCGCAGGACGGCATCCGGTTAATATTCGATCCGGTTGCCCAACGCCTCAAGGTTATAGAGATATACAATATGAAATTAGTTAAGCTTAGGTATAGGTGAGTACGTGCTGATTAATTGTTTAAAATATTTCACATGCGTTTATGTTGTCATTAACCGCTTTTTATCGCATTAGACATAATACAAAAACGTAAGTGTATATACAAAAACTCACGCACACGAGCAACAACATATCACACATACAGAAGTGTATACACACGCACACAATTACTTATTATTATTGTAAATAGATTACGATAACGTACGTGTAAATACACGCCCACGCACACGTGCATCAATTCGTCACACATTCAGGAGTGGATACACACGCATACGATTACTTTTTATTTCACTGGATATATTACAAAAACCTATATGTATAAATGTACATACCCACGCACACATACAGCAATTCGTTACAGATACAGGACTGTATACACTCGCACGCAATTAATTTTAATTGCACTAGATATATTATAAAACGTACGTATAAATACAAACCTACGCACACGTGCATCAATCCGTCACATATAGTGTTGTGGATACGCATTCCCACAGTGCACCAACACATCACATAATTAGGTACGTTTTATTGCACTAGACATATTACAGAAACACATGCGTAACTACACACCACGTACACATGCACTCATTCATCACACATACACATCAATACACAGACATCACACACACTCATGCGGCTGTATACGCATACAGATTATAACACTACGGTTAACAATGGTTTTACAAATACATTATGTGCGTTACAGTGGTATGTGCTTCAATAGTCCGGAAATAACGCCATCTATAGAACAAGTGGAGCACTGTTTCGGCGCAACTCATCCGGGGCTGTACGACTCACAGAGACACCTGTTTGCGCTCAATTTCCGGGGTCTATCCTTTTATTTTCCGGTCGATAGCAAATTTGAGGTTGGAATTGTACATTTTCTAGAACTTTCGTTGGATGATCTATGTCTATATTTATTACTTGATGGTATATTGTTGTGTATTCCAGCCCGGTTACGCGCATGGCCTTGGCTCTCTCCAGTTCCCAAACGGTGGCTCACCCGTCGTATCGCGAACTACTATCTACTATGGATCTCAACATCAGGTAATTATGACACACAGACATATTTTTATGACAATCCCTTTATTATGTTATTGCTGCCATTGTCGAATAGGTAATGTTATTAAAAGTTTCCTGCGATCATTTCAATGAAATAACAAGATGGTGGCCATCTTGTTAGAACTTTATAGGGAGTTTTTGTGGCAAGTCGGAATCCATGCTCCGTGGTATTACATCCCATCCACTTCATTTGTACACAATAGCCGAACTATATTACGTAAGACACCACCAATATAAAAAAAATATAGAGTCAAATAAGACAAGATTATGTATAATATATAAAATCGACTACATGAAATTTCAAGAGTCCGCCAAAAATTCCAGACGTTTTAACAACAATTAACAATCAAATTGCCCTATTTTTAAGCAATTCGAGATATAATTCTGGTGTTCGTTCTGTTAAGCGTTATTAGTATTCCCGTAAAAGACGAAAAGCTAACTTTAGCGAATTACCGCTATCTTTTTTTTTTAATAAATGTAATTTTAAGAACAGAAGCACATAAGTTAACAAAAAATATTATTGCAAATTTTTGTCCTAATTCAAAATATATATCAAACTCGATTTTGTAAGAAACGATAGATGTACCTCACGTCTTTTGGACGACAGTAATTACATTGACAATTGTCGGCCGGTGTTATCGTAATGTGCGAACAGGCAAATATTACTGAACAATTTTATGTCGACAAACTTTTCAATTTACCACTAGCAAGAACTATTATAGGGTGGATCAATATATGAACGATGGCGACGTCTGGAAATGATGCCCCTTTGTGCATCCGCCAGAAACGAATATAACTTATCTATAACTATGTATGTTCGTCAAAATATGTTATGTATGGTGAAAAGATAAAAGTAAATCGAGTTTCTTGCCGGGTTTTCTTGATGACTGGCTGCTTTGTCCGAACAGGTGATAGCTTTGACGTTCATAAGCGCCTCTTTAAAGCCTAAACTGATAAAAGTATTTGATTCTGATTGTGGTGCTGTTCCCAGGTGAGTAGTAATTCTGGTGGCGGCTGTGGGGTCTGGTGCGCCCCATTACCAGAACTACCTCTTTCCTGCTACCGTCACCAGCTACACCTGAGACGCTGTGACGTACTCCGTTCAGCGACCAACACCCTCGGACTGCGACTCCACATGTTCACTGAAGGTCTGTCATGTTCAATAACTTTTCCCTTTAATATATATAAAAGTCAACCGTTGCGCCACCTACCGGGTTCATTGTGAATCTAAACCATTATTGAATCCATCCGAACTTACATAAAAAAAAATTCATCAAAATATATCGAGCCGTTTAAGAGCAGTTCAATCACATACACAGGGACAGAATAATTATATATAGGTAAAAGGTATTTTATACCTTACAGGTTTTAGTGTTCGACCATAATTTGATGTTAATGGTAAACACACTAAACTTAAAGGGACTGGCTCTCTTGTGCGGCTGCCGGAACATACCAACAGGTGCTTGGCGACAAATTCTCAATTTAAGGGTGGTAGCTAGCTAAACGAGCTTACAAAAAGGCCTACTATCATGCAATGGTTTCCTTTAGCGATTGAAGCTCTGATTCAGCTACTAGGATTCGAGGATACCTGAACCTGAGAAATGTTCTCGCGGTACCTTCGTATGTCGGAAAATATGGAACTGTGGAATTATTTCTCTCTTTTGTTTTTGGCAACCAATCTTCTAGAACAGTGTTTTTCAACGTGTGGGTCGCGACCCCTAAAGGGACAAACATATTCGTACTTCACAGTGGTTATGATCTCGTTTATTTGATGTAACGTCAGTTTTCGGGGGGCCAACTATCCCCCCTCTGTATAACTATCCCCCTCTGTATAACTATTCCCCCTCTGTATGACTATCCCCCCTCTGTATAACTATCCCCCCTCTGTATAACTGTCCCCCTCTGTATACATGCCTGTGTATGATGTGAGCGGGTGTGGTCCAGGCACGAGCAGATCGCTGGAGCCGGTGCAGGTGTCGGTGGTGCGCGTGGTCCGGTTCGGGGACAGCAGCCAGGCCGTGAGCCGCGCACTGGCCGCGCCGAGCCGGCTGTACTTTAAGGCGGACGACAAGATGCGTATCCACCGGCCGACGGCGCGCCGCCGCCCTCCCCCCGCCTCCGACTACCTCTTCAACTACTTCACCCTCGGCCTGGTAACTACATTAATAATAACTACATTTTTGTATGTCTCTAGATAAAATCAAATATGAAGCCCCTATTTTTTCTACTAGCTGTGCCCGCGACTTCGTCCGCGTGGAACCTTATGTAAAAAACAGTGATTAATCAATCATCTGAATGTATCAAGTTCATCTACTTTTCTCACGTTACTTACGCCGCGTCGTCATTAAAATTACAATAAGTTATGATAGAGTGGACCATTTTTTATGAAACAAATACTAACTTATTCTCCAGGATATGCTTTATGATTTTGTAAACCCCGTACTTTAGCAGTGATGCGTGTTCATACAAACAGACAGACAGACACTTTTTCTTATTCCTAGACACTAACAACATTTTTTTTCACGAAAATCGAGTACTGAGTACCCTCTATCAATATTTCAACTGTTCAACCATTCCCTGCATAATTGATTACACTACACATTATCTTCGTGTAAATAACGATTTACGCAACGGATGCCGAGAGAGATAACTCTTAGATGGCAAGATTTTTTTGCAATGCATAATATGAACTGTCCAGGATGTATTGTTCGACGCGCGCACGAACCAAGTTAAGAAGTTCGTTCTACACACAAACTACCCGGGACACTACAACTTCAACATGTACCATCGTTGCGAGTTCGAACTGGCTGTACAACCCGACAAGTAAGTCGCCATCTCACATTACATAGAAGCTACTTACATACTTAAGTATATAAGTTTCATATAATATAACTAAAAAGCTGTAGATACGTTACCTACATGATATTCTGACAAAACAAATGGCATGATAACGCACACATACGTAAAGTAATATTGTACCGTCACACTGTCTTAGATTAAATGTGGAAGTAAGAAGGCATGTTCTCAATATCGGTGGTGAAAAAGAAATAGTTATATGTTGCTTAGATACGGACGGACAGACGGGGCAGCCGTCAAAAGTAAGCTAGTTAACCAAATTTTAAGAAGGCGCTGTCGAAGCGCTTGTGACGTATCTACAGCTTTTTAGTTATAAAATATCATTAGTTCCATAGCATTCCGTTGAAAACGGATAATTATATAATAATATTAGTACAACTGCTACTTTTCACATGATAATCGTAGTGAATTTGTAACGCTTTTTTTTTCACATTCTTTCAATAAAACTATACTTACTACTACTACTAGTTACTACTAGACTTTCAATAAAAAAAAATTAATATGTCACGTTATTAATAACCAGTGAAATAGCAGTGATAAAAAGCGATTTCACCGCTATAAGATCATATAATAGCTGCACTTTTAAAGTTAAAAATTACGTCTAAAATAATATTGGCAGTCAATTGAATTGCGAAAATTTCTAGATTTTATGCGGGAAGGTAGGCTTAAAAGGAAAAAAGCAACACAGGGCGGTATTTAGGAAAACGCAATAGGGGCCCATGAAATTTCGACACGAGAGTTACTTTCTCTTTAATAAGAATAATTATGTCCGTTTTGATAAAGAGAAACCGGTCGTCATTAAGTCTATTCTTCTATTACACCTAAAGATTATTTATCATTTTTATATATAAATAAGATAATAAAGGTCTGCCGTTATGCACATATCACTCAAGAGCTACTTCTTAGTCACTTGGCCGTTATTTAGATTTTTTATCACGATAGCTTCATTTAATATACGGTTATTAAAGTTTTAAGAAACTATGGCTTATACTGTGTTTGTTCTGTGACGTGTGGTTTCAAACCACAAGGGTTTAGGCGCCTATAAACAAATGTAGGTCTTGTGATGCACTGGTCAATAGACTGTTGGCGGGATGTATTAAAAAAAACCGTATTTATTACAAAAATTTTGAATAACAACAAATTATGTAATGTAAAATAATAATTTAACAAATATGGTTAGATGTTTATAAGCACGAACCGCCATTTTGAGATCTGGGTCTTAAAAAAGCAGGCGAGGGGTTAATGTACAGAATTATCGGACGTTTCCATTCGTTCGTTGCCCCATCTGACTTGTGAATTCGATTCTCTCGACACTAAATTATTTTGTTGTAGATGTGAACCGAATTCACTAGTCGAGAGCCGAGGTCCGGTCTCGATTACAGCTTACAGTAAGTGGGAGGTGGTATCGAAGGCGTTGCGCGTTTGCGAGCGTCCTGTCGTACTGAACCGCGCCTCATCCACGAACACCACTAATCCTTTCGGTTCCACCTTCTGCTACGGCTACCAGGACATGATATTCGAGGTAACCTTAAAGAATTTTGCCGATTTAGGCGTAAGACGTTTTGTTTTAATTATAGCATATACCTATGTGGGCAATTTTGCCAGTGTCAATCATGTATAAGTTTGAGTCTTAATCATGGGAGCAACATCGTTAATTATATTATAAATGGGAATGTTAGTTTGTTTTTCACGCCTTAAACACTCAGCCGATTATTGTGATTCTTTTATAGTTTAGTCGATTTAGACATAAGAGGTGTCTTATTTCAATTATAGCATTTGCCTATATTGGCAATTTTGTCAGTGTCAATCATGTATAAGTTTGAGTCTTAATCATGGGAACAACATCGTTAATTATATTATAAATGGGAATGTTAGTTTGTTTTTCACGCCTTAAACACTCAGCCGATTATTGTGATTCTTTTATAGTTTAGTCGATTTAGACATAAGAGGTGTCTTATTTCAATTATAGCATTTGCCTATATTGGCAATTTTGTCAGTGTCAATCATGTATAAGTTTGAGTCTTAATCATGGGAACAACATCGTTAATTATATTATAAATGGGAATGTTAGTTTGTTTTTCACGCCTTAAACACTCAGCCGATCGTTGTGATTCTTTTATAGTTTAGTCGATTTTGACATAACAGGCGTCTTTTTTAAATTATAGCATTTGCCTATATGGACAATTTTGCCAGTGTCAATCATGTATAAGTTTGAGTCTTAATCATGGGAACAACATTGTTAATTATATTATAAATGAGAATGTTAGTTTGTTTTTCACGTCTTAAACACTCAGCCTATCGTTGTGATTCTTTTATAGTTTAGTCGATTTTGACATAAGAGGTTTCTTTTTTAAATTATAGCATTTGCCTATATTGGCAGTTTTGTCAGTGTCAATCATGTATAAGTTGAAGTCTTAATCATGGGAACAACATCGTTAATTATATTATAAATGGGAATGTTAGTTTGTTTTTCACGCCTTAAACACCCATCTATTGTATAGATACCTTATAGGTTTTAGTGTTTGACAGTCTTATCTGATATTAAACGACATGTGGGCTAAGATGGTAAATACGCTATACCTGGAGTGGAACTAACTCTCAAGTGCAGCTGCTGGAACACACCAAAAGGTGCTTTACGACAGGTTTTAAGCTCGAAGGTGGCAGCAAGTCAGACTTAGAAAATTATCCAACTATCATGCAATTTTGCCTACATATTGCCAGATGTACTGAAATGGACATAGGGTGTCATTAAATCGGGACGAAGAACTTTTCCCGAGGCATATCTTAAATCTAGAGTAACGCGACCAAATCCACGGGTAAAAGTTATTAAATCGAAATCAAAATACTCTTTATTCAATCTAGGCCCTGAGACGGCACTTATGAACGTCAAAACTGCCACCGGTTCGGTAGACAACTCAGTCATCGAGAACAACCGGCAAGAAACTCGATCTGGTTTATCTTTTCATAATACATAACATATTCTTTGATTATTAAAACGTATTAAACTATGTAATAGTTAAATATGACTTCTGTGAATAGAAGAGAGAGGAAAGTAAAAAAAAATATGTAGAATATCCTAGAAAGACTATACTTTTAATAATCGTTTAAGTACAAAACAATCTAAAGCAGTGATAATTAGTAAGTTGGTTGTACCGCGTAACACCTCACCTTACAGAGGTGTAAACACCTCTAAATTGTTAGGATATAATATATTAATTCGCGTATGCTTACAATATCCAAGGTGACAAGAGAACTCTTGGGAATTTTGGGAAAAAACTTCGGTAATTTTCTTCTCTGGTGGTAGTAAAACTGTGTATAGGGAAGAGAAGAGAAGGGAATAGAAAGGAAGGGAAGGAAAGGAAAGGGAAGAACGTGTTAAGTAAATCCCCGTTTCGATTTTAGGTGATGTCAAATAACTATATAGCGTCTATAACCCTATACCAGCCAGAAGGCACTCGGCCGCACTACGCTGTCAACTCTATCGCGTGACATAGTCAGGTGAGATTTTACCAGCCTATCTCTACAGTAGATATATAAGTAAAATAATAAATAAACTGACCATTTACCAGTTTTTTATATACTATCTTTACATTTAGTACAATTTTATATCAAAATAAATCGTCACAAAAAAAATTATACTTTAATACTAAGATGGTAAACACGCTATACCTAGAGGGTGCTGGCTCTCAATTGCAGCTGCCAGAACACACTCTATTTTTGCTTGGCGAAGATTTTTAACCTGAGGATGGTAGCTAGCCAGGTGGACTTAGAAAAACCCTATCACCATGCTATGGTTTCATCAGAAGCTCCAACTCAGTTGCCAAGGTTCGAACCTACGTCCATCGACGCGGTGTCCGGACACGATCTGAGCAGTCATTTTTTCAACTTGAACTTCAATTTTTTATTTTGTCAACAAAACAGTTTGTGAGAATCGACGTATGTCTGTCACTCTTTCACGCAAAAGTACTGAAGGTATTTTATTATAACTGTACACTATTATAGTCTATATATTAGAATAACGCATAGGCTTTCGTTTATAAAGGTATTGTTTGAATTGGTCAGAATAAGGGTCAAATAAGTTGGAACAAAATGCTACCGCCTAAGTGATATTTCAGTGTACAATGTATGGAACGTTGAAGTTAAACAAACATAATGGATGGTGTCCTTAACACCTGTCATTAACAGATAAAAGCAGATGAAGTCGCGTGTGACCGCTTGTATCATTACTTAATTTTATAGATGTGTGAAATTGAGTTTTTTTGTTTTTGGCTATCACGCTTTAACTACTGAACCGATTATCATGATGTCTTCTTCATACAGAAAAAATATGCAGTTCCCAAGGGATAGATGAAGTCTACTAACGTAGAGTTAATACGCGAGCGAAACTGCGGGAAACATCTAGTTATGTATAATTTTGTTGTCTCGGGCAATTGTTAACTTCTTATGATAATATTTTGTAGGTTAATTTTTGAATGAAGTTAAACCTGACATTAAATAACGATTTGATCTAACATGGCAACACTGTACTTAGAATCTTGTGTGTACTAAATGGCATACTTCAAAATTAACAAGCAATAGGAAGGTGGGAGAATAATTGAAACAATCTATTGGACAGGGCTCTCCGAGCAAAGGAAAGTACACGTCCTGAACGGTTTGAGTTGTCGGTCACCACAAAAAAATTAAAACCTCCACTTGTGGGTCAAAAATACAGCCCACGGATCTTTGGACATATCTGCCACTCTATGCACCTAAGAGGAAAACAGTATTTATTGGTATAATAAATAATTAAAAAAAATTGTATGTGATAAAAAAATATACCCTAAAAAAAGTTAGTGACAGATCTCATAGGTGTGTTTAAAAGTTTACAAACTGATTTAGTGAAAGTTTTTTTTTATTTTATATTGTGTTATTTTAATTGTATAAGTTATGTATTTAGGTAATAATACTAATATTAGTCAATTGTGTTCCGTTTTATATGTTTTGTTTAATGACCGTTGTGAGGTTAGAGCAGGACCGTAGCCAGTGAATTTAGTGGGACCAAAACCGCCCCTCCCCCTACGGATACTAAAAAAATTACTTAAATTGAGTGGTATAATTGATTTTTTTATAAAGAGACTGTGTAATAATAAATTAATATATTTTTTTATATATTAATGAACTATTTAAGTTTAAAATGTAATACAAATTAATTTTATAAATGAAATAGGAATTTTATGAGATATACCTTCGCCTTTATCAGTTCACGAATGTTTATTAAATCAATCAACCCTTGATATACTGGCTACGGTCCTAAGTCCTTGAGTGAAGTAAGAATACAGTAGAAACGGGTCTAAAGCTATTTGGTGTGATATTAATTTCCATTACAAAAAAATTGGTTATAGATAACCCAGATAATAGTATAATCTAGACGCAACTAAATGTCATAATATAGTTAATATTTTTATAATTTTGTCCCACACATTTAATAATTGGCTTTTAAAAAAACTTGCTATTTAACACTTGTTAATATTAATGGACTTTAAAATTATTTATTTTTAATATATTGGAACCGGCTTTATTGTATACTTACTACATACAAATTTCTATACATACATTAGCATAAATTAAGGGATAAAAATCATGACCGAAATAAAAGGTAAATATATTCTAAATATAACAATTTGTATTGTGAAATGACTCGATGAACATGGAAAATGTGTGAAATTTATATATTTTTGTAGTAATAAAAAAAAATCTGCAATTTAAACCGTGTGCGTTTTGTATTCGATGACTTTTTTTAGTTATTCTTTCGGAATATGAAATGATATTGGTCATATTTATATTTAATAAAAAATATGTTTTATTTACTTATTCTTTTGACATAAATCGAAAGAGGTCACGTGTTTAAAGGTTTTTGTATAACCCTATATATTTTTTTACGAAATAACGTATTGTAATGAAAACTTTTGCCGCGATGACGTTAGTCAATCGATATCGTTATCGATTCGATTTCTCGATTTTTGGGAAACTGTAGTTTTATAGCGCTTCAAATAAGTAGAATATTAGCACTAATATCAGTAAAAAAATTGTAATATAGTTGTGTACATCGATTTTATTAATTCAATATCCCCACTTTCTATTCTGTATTACATCGACTATTCACAGCGTTATTTATTTCCTTTCGATGTATTATGGTATGATTAAAAATCGCTCATAAAATGCGCAATTTTCGAATAATATAGTAGTTTTATAAATTGTATATTTGAGATAATGTCGCTTCTGGATGCAGTGATTGTGAAGTCGAAATGTTAGATATTTTTACCCACAAAGCGATCACTGGCTTTCTGGCAGTAGAAAATTATTTCTCGAACATTCGGTGATGATTATTATATAAATGTAATTTAAACGATGAATGAATGCTAACGAAGTGTATGAGTGTGTGCGATTTTTTTTAATTCTGTCACAAAATAATATACTATTAGAATTCAAATTTTGACAGTTTGACAGCTGTCACTTTGACGTTTATTAGTCTTTTGAAATATGGCATCCAAACCGCTGTTAGATAAAAAGTTAAGTTAAAATAATTGCTAATTTCTTTTTAGCGGGATATTCAATAAAATAACTGAAAAATATTATAATACATATGAAAAGTTCAAACAGTTGCCAAAATTATAAAATATCACAGTTTTTTTTTTCGTGTCACTTCCTCTAAGACAGTGCCAATAATATATTAATTTGCTATTTGAACTCTATATATATATATATATATATATTGTGTAAGCTGTAAGTGATATTCTTTCGTCGTAAATGAGCTTAATACGAAGGCTACCTAAATGGCAGGCTGGTTGTGATACCGCTGTAAGGCAAATGACACTAGCTTCTAAAATAATGACTATAACTTGAACTTTTGGACTGTTCCTCGAGTTGTTATATCTCTGAATAATTGATAATCGTACGCTAATAATTATAAATTGAATTGTTTTTTATTTGTAACTTTATTCTTAATTTATTATTATCGATATTCTAAAATTTATCGATGAATCGAATCGATTAAAATCTGACATGTCTGTCATTGATACTTTAAAATTTTTAATTTATGTTAACTAGAATGTAGGAAGCAAAAATTTAAATAAATATAATAAAATATATCAAAAGTGATTGTTTGAGGTACTCTCAGCGGTAAAGAAAGCGGTAATGACATGAGTTCGAAAATAACAGATCAATGTTACGTAAAAACTATTTCGTACCTATCTCCTCATAATTGTTTTGCCAAGAAATATTTACAATAAAAAAAAAGATTTACTGCTGAGAGTGCATGTAAGTCTTTACGCACATTAAGTCACGTGTGTAAGTAATAATTAATATATGGCTGTAGTGCCATATACAAAAAAAAAACATAAAAAATTGACAAATAATACTAAAATAAAAAAAAGTATTAAATTTAAGGTAACATAACGCTGCGTGCTCGGTGATGCTGTGTGAATATTTTATTTTAATAGCTTTTGTGTATTACTCTAACTTGATAATCGTAGTTTTAGGAGCGAGCGAATCATATTGTAATTCATATGACGTATCTTGGATATGTCTGTCATTATATCGTACTCCATGGAAATATATCCTATGATATCTACATTGTCTATATATTTATTATGGCGTATGTACATTTGAAGGATAAAAAATACGCCATAAGAAGCGTATTAAAATAAACTTTTTACACAGTATGAGGCGATTTTAAAAATGTTATTTAACAAGGAGACTTATTTTCGTTGTCATATTTAAAACCAGGGATGTAGCTACCGCCGAATCAATTACATGACCCTACCGCCTCAGATTCTTACTAATATGGGGTTCGTAATTAATTTACAATGAAAGTAAGGATAGTTTTCCTAAGTTCTAGTGATTTCTAAGTCTTCTAAAGTACGATGTAATAACCCCGAAGCTCTACGCCCACTTCGTACTTTAGATAATGGGCCCTTTTTTAACTCTAGCTACGTCATTGTTTATAACCATTCTATAGGACTATACGAAATTACACAGTACTAGCTGATTCACGCGACTTCGTCTGAGCCGTTTATTATTTCAATTGTTTTGTTATATCTCAAAGGGATTAATTAGGCAGCCTTTTCTACGCAAGCTCCCAGGCGGCTTGACTTTTTCCGACACTTTCAACATTTATCGTTATATTTCAACCAATTTCCAAAAAAGTCTTGTCTAATTATATACCTAAACCTTCCTCGTGAATCGCTCTATCTACTAATCAAAACCGCATGGAAATCGACTCAGTAATTTTTGTGTTTATCGCGAACAGACAGGCAGACAGATGCGGTGGAGGACTTTGTTTTAGTGATGAGAAGTTCGAGAATGTATCGAAAACTATCCTTCCTCGTCTCGACTTCGTTATTAATATGAAACCCACATCAAAATTGATTTAGTAGCTATCATATTGTGCGCCGAAAATTGACAATTTTATTATGTATGCAGGTTTCTTATAGCATACGTTATATATTATAAATGCTTAAGAATAGCTTCATCATTAACTTCGAAAAATTGGTCTACGATTTAAATAACATATTTCTAATTGCCTTAGAGACGAGTGTATTTTTTAATATATAGATTATTATCTTGACGCTGCGGCATATATGTAAACAGCGTCTTTACATATCTCATAATGTTTGTATGTTATTATGTCAGCATTTGTATTTGGAAAAAAAAAGTATTGGTACTTAATTGTTGCGGGTGGCTCACGCCGTCTTTGTTTCGCAAGTCTAACCTATCCGATTTTCCCGTCTCGGTTTTGTTAGGATAGGTTAGACTTCGAAACAAAGATGGCGGTCGGCGAGCGCAATCTTAGTTGCGGTGGCGTTAACACGTAAGTACCAAAGTATTTTAAAATAAAAATGATTTGTATAATTAGGCACTGAATTTTGCTAAATTTTTAAATGGTAAACTTTTCTTCTAACTTTATATCGTGATACGTGGACGATTGTTAATTGGCTAATATGCGATGAGCGATTGAGGTGGCATTGTTTATGTCGGTTCGTAAATCAAAATCGTATTGGATATTTTTATGCATTCAATAATATTTTGGAAAGCTATATAATAATTGTTTTAATAATGAAAAAATAATGCATTAGCCTGTACACGCGTTAAAAGTGAAACTTCTTTAGGTCGGCGGACGTTTTTCTGCTCTGGTAATAAAAAGTCATAGAATTATTGTGAATTTAAACCATTCTTGAATCCACTTGAATACATACAAAAAGTTATATCTTAATCGGCCCAGTCGTGTAGGAGGTTTCAGTTACATAAACACGTATAGAAGAATTATATATATGTACACGGTAGGCAAATATTATATATAGTTTTACTAGAGACCTTAATCAATTATGAATTACAAAAAGTGTGTGTGTACTTATTTATGTACACGCGTTAGAAGTTATACTTCTTTGGCGTAACAAGATAAAAATCTATTCAAAAATGTTATCTTTCTCCTTATTCTACGTTTGTAGAAAAAACGACACTAACAATAGAAAAAAGGTATTTAATACATTGAAAGTTTTAATACAAAGAAACAAAAGGTTGACTATAGCTAACTTCAGGGTGTCGGTTTTACGTGACGGATTGCGCGCGCATCGTAAAAATTTACTCTCATAATTTTTCCCTAACGCGCCAAAAGAAATATAACTTCAAAAATTAAGAAGTGTTTGATGGTTGAAAATTTTGTATTGAACATGTTTATGTAAGAAATCGTAAAAAAATTGGTCGGAAAATAAAAGAATAAACGTCTCACAGCGCTTACTGCCGAAAATTTTGGGCATTAAAAATGGCAAAGTTTCAGTCGAATCTGCGGAGAATTCCGTATCGAATCCTATACTAATGCGTTCAATAGTTTTGACTTAACTGAGTCCAAAGGAACTGCATTTTCGTTATCTACTTATAGATAACGAAGTTCTGACGTCAATACATTTTTTCCCTCTTTAACTACGCCTAAAGAAGTTTTGACTTAAAATCTGATCATTGTAGCGAACATAAGAAATACAATTCATAGAGATATATTTGAAATATTATATTCAAAAACATTACCAGACGATGTGTATCTTACTGAAACATATTTTCGTACTCACTGTCGTGCTTACGATACACGACACCTGAATCTGACATTTAAATGTCAAATATGCAAGTAGATTTAGCCAATGGCGCAACTGTATTCCACTTATCACGAAGTAAATTTTGAACGTTGTGCATTTTAAAATATCTTCACGGCTGACATATAAAACGTAGTATAATATGATTTATAACTAAATTATATTATGCATATAAATACATAAATACATTTATGTCTAGTACGTAGATGATATAATCGCGTCACTTGCGTCTAAACATTAACACGTAAAAAAGTTATGTTTATTACGAGTTTGATAAAAGCCCTCCATCGTTTTTCGATTAATTACGATGTGGGCATTTTATGAGAATAAAATCGATATATATTCTATTATAATACGTACTTTGACAATCGATTACATTTTAAATAATTTTATCAAACTCGATAATAAACGACGATTGTGTTTAATCGATTTTATACGATTATCGACGTACTGTAATTAGTAAGAAAAAAATAAAAAAGAGGCATAATGAAAAAATATGTACATATAACAATCCTATAAGCAGTAAATTCTTCAATAAGTCGTTAGGAATTTCTTTCCAAGCGATGACAGCTGCTCTAAGGCATTGGCTAGCGCAGAATGACAGTTCGTCATTTTTTCTGATATATTTAGCATTTTCACATCAAGTCCCATTCGTGTTAATTTCCTTATATCAATGAAGATTATAAATAATCTGTTTACGGTGCACGCTAGTCGAATCCTTTAATCAGCATTGTTTTAATAATATTAATTGTGTCTGATCTCGTAAATTTAATTCTTTGTTAAAACTTTCTCCTATAGTAAAATTGCATATGTTTAAAAGTGACAATTTTAGTAACAAACGTTCATCCTGTGTTCTTTATTGTTAATTGTTTCTATAAAGAAAATTTCACTAGACTGAATGGTAAAGCGTGTTCTAAATAACCCAACAAATGCAATAGAGTTAATTAAAAACCTCTTTAATATCCAAATGACGATTCTAATTATTCTTTATATTCCTTTTGAATATGACACTTTGAAAGTCTTACAAAGCCTTATGTTTATTTTAGTTACATCCCGATTTTGTTTAATAATTTAAATTACTAGCCGTACTAGGTATTTAGGATACGCGCCATTTTGTTTTAAATACACACTGTATCAAACAAATTGTTAACAAAATATTGAAACCCTGATAAATTGTAGTGTATAATTACCTTCATAAATAATGTATTGCGGTCGATCACAATAGAACCCATCTGGATATCGAAAGGCATTAATATAAATATTAGTTGAAATATGTTGCAATAATATTGAATATCTAGTTCATAGTATTTATAAAATACAGCCTGATTATGTTTAAAAAAAGTGCATACAACTCAGAAGGTATACGAGATTTTTTTTTTTCGAACTGACTACGCTATTGACCAAGCAAGGTCTTAACAGCTTCACCGGACTACTAAGGCGAGCGCTTAAGGCACTCAGCCGATTTTATCGGTATACGAGATGGGAAATGTTATCTCATTGGTATTTGAACATATTGATCACTTCAAAATAACTGGTTAGTTAATGATAAACCTTGTTCTTTCACTATATGCTATTCGTTTTTGTTGCTTGCATGCTCGGACCCTTGTCTTATTTGTCACTCTTATCTATCTCTCTCAGTTCATACTATAGTTTTTTCGTTTTCTCTTTCCACCCGAGCACCTATTTTCAGTGTTCCCACGTGGCAGTTTTGGGTGACATTTACTATTATGTCGCACTAAAATTTGACTTTGGTATATTATTTTTATCGCGCCTAAAGGAGTCTTAACTTCAATAATTGGATAACTAAATGTTACATTGTTAGGAGAAATATTTTTCCAACAATTACTAAACAGTATCTCGAGTACGTTTATTACTTCCACGTGCAAATAATATTTAAGAACTCTTGTGAAAGTCTAAAATTTTCGTCTATATATACAGCAATATCTATATATGATCTTAATATCAAAATACTTTGAAATGAAAATGTTCATTCTCCATTTCGAGTTTTAATACCAACATGTCAATATTCATATCTGTAAATTCAGTATTAAAAAGATTACCTATAAAAGTTTCATACGTTTTTCCTTAATTAACAATCGTTTTCCCATAATAATGCTTGTACCTACATCTAGAGGTGATCATTATCAACTAATAATTTTCCTGCGTATGGTTTAAGATTACATTATTACGTTGTTCGTTATTCGTTGTCCGTTATTATTATTGAAAATGAGATATCCAGCCAGTGTTATCGGGACGTGCAAACAAGCTACCAGTATATAACAATCGCACCGAATAAGCAGACTACTAAACAGCAGAATAGCTAACATGTTTATAATAAAATAGCTTTATTCGTTATTGACATATAACCTTTTTTGACCATATTTACATTATAAACTCCCTTTTCAAAAGTCGAACAAGAAAACTTGTGTATACCTATATAGATGATAATATAGTAATTTATTTTCAAATTGTATACACATTTTTATGCGAAATATAAGTAATAAAGATAAAAAGTAATAAAGATAACATTTTTTTTTAATTGGATTCTCGCAATCGTTTTGTACATCCGACGGTATTTAAATTCCCATATTATTTTTTTAAAATTCCTCTATAAGGTGAGGTATTCCAATAAATTGGTTACTGCGTTAAAAATGTAAGAGATTTCGTTTTGTACTGGTCAACTGAACGCCATGAAAATTTGTATGTATAGTTATTTAAATAATATCTATTTTGCTACAGATAATAACAAACACGCGCGAAATCGCGGACACAGATAATAGATTAATTTAACTTCATTTTGAATTGATATCTAACGAATGCAGCAGAAGTTTTTAAGGTTCAGTTATGAAGGGTAGAGATAAAGAGAACTGTCCATACGGAGGACATGTTGAAAGTGTCCAGTTCTAAGTGCTAAATAATAGTTCTAAAACCCTCCACAATGGCGCCAGCATAGGCAATCGATACGCGTAGCCCGAAATAACTTTGTAAATATAACTGAAAAAAAAACTGTTGTCGAAAAACCTGGAGAGTGATAGAATTCTTGTGAACGTTGAATAATACGTTTAGTGATTCCTGAGTATTTACTGTTATGAAACTTTAAAATAATTCAACAATAATGAAGCCTGTTGCTACTGTAGCGCCACCAGAATTTAACACACATTGACGGACACATTTCCATACACCGAGATGGTTCTCCTTACATCTACACTCCATAGGCTTAGCATAGATATTATTATACCATAGAGAAATATTTCAGGCTGTTTTTTATCGATATTATTAGATACTTATGCACAAAACGTGCTTATTCATTGTGAACGTTAGTTTATCGAGCTTAATGTGTACATTTCTTAGTCTAATTGCAATAGTAAATAATTGTCAAAAGAATAGCTAATACTTACCTTTATAGTTCATAACATAATACAATAGTTACTGGATTAGGTAAATAAATTTGCATAGATAATAAATTGTTATTTCGAAAACCACAGATTATATCAAAGTAGGCTTCAGTCGGAAGTTTTTATCGATTGTATAATATGTGAACGTGTGGACGAGATTATGCCAAAATTAAAATTATTTCGCAAGCTTTGGCTTTACAATTTGATATAGAAATATTTTTGAATCGAACTTGGAAAACAAAAAATGGCGTAATTTACCAAATACTCAGTAAATACCATTTAAAATATTTATAGAGAATAATTCGTACGACACAAATATGTATATACATGGTGTTTATTTTTTTTTCAAGCAATCGTTTTGGATTTTTTTTTCACCTTTGTATAATACCACATACGATTGTAATTTGTAGCTAGAAATAATTCAACGTTGATAGTACATTTGACACTTTAGGTACATAAAAAGAATATCTGTAAGAACCAATATTGTCTGAAAACATTTTGCGATTTTTTTATATTTGTGTCATTTCGGTGCAAAAAAGAAAGTGTCTCAAAAAATACCAAAAAATTAAATAAAGATTTTCATACCGAGTTGTGATTTTTTATTTCATCTATTTGAATTTCGTTTATGGAATAAACATGACTGGAGATTTTTTGATTATAAAGCTGGAGGGTCTGTTTATTTGTTTGAACGCGCTAATTTCAGGAACTTCTGATCCGATTTGAGAAATTCTTTCAGTGTTCGATAGCTCTTTTATCGAGGAATGCTCTATATAATCACGATAAGACCAATAGGAGCAGAGCAGCGAAGCAGAATGCTTCAAAATCGACGTTTTTTTTTCCATTTGAGAGCTTCTGTTGCGTGTTAGGTTTAGCTCAAAGTAACTATTACACGCGAACAAAATTGCTGGCAGAAGCTAGTTAAATGATAAAACTTATTTCCATCTGTGTTAATATTATGTTTCACCAAACTCGTGTATGGCTGAGTTGGTCAAGGTTAAGGTAAAGGTTAGTACATGCGGTTTTATTCGATTATTAAACTGAATTTGGGGCAACGCAATTAGGTAAGTATAAACAAATACCATGTGAACAACATTTTCTATGTAGAAAGCTGGCCACAAGAGCGAACTGTGCACTCATTTACCTCCTTGACATAGGCATTTACATTTCGGTAGTTCTCGGTAAAGCTTGGTGCTCGTCGAGCAGTCAACACATCTACCGCTTCCGATACCTCAGACTGTACCGTATCCGTATGGCCCGGGCCCGCCTGTAAAATTTATTTTTATTTTTGGGGGGGGGGCAAACGAACAGGTGGGTCGCCTGATGGTAAGTGATCACCGCCGTCTATGACACTAGCAACACCAGGCGAGTCGCAGGTGCGTTGCCGGCCTTTTAAAAGAGGCGGGCCTCCGGCGCTCTCACTGACCGAACGAAACGCAACAATGCAAGCACTGTTATTTCACGTCGGCATTTCTGTGGGTCGGGTGGTAGTACCCCAAACGAGCCGACCCATTCATGCTGAAACCAGTGATAGCTTCAGCGTGGTTCTGCCACCTATCCGACTTCGGACTCTTTAGCGTGCTTTCCCACCAAAACTTTGGTAATTGCTCCACTCTTTTAATGAATAGGCTACAAAATGTTAAAATAGTCTTTTAAATCAAAGTTTCAGTTATTAAATCTAAGATTTTAGTTCTTTTCTTCACCCTTTGTCAATGGGGTGTCGTGGAGGTGTATTTACTGGCTATCTGATGTTCTGCTGGTTTTCCCGCACCAACACATACAGCATACTTTGGGTCGGTGACGCAGACTCTAACCTTGTGGCCAGACTGACTACAACGGCTGCAGAGCTCACTGCATTCTACCTCTGAGAAGCATTAAGCTCCTGCATGGCTGACCTAAAGACACTGGAGTCATCTTTGTAGGTGGGGCAGCAAGATTCGTTTACACCAATACTTACTTACCCCACCCCAACAAGGACACGTCAGCAGTCGCCGAGCTTCTTCATCATCGCTGTTGGGCGGGTAACCACGATCGTATCTGCTTCTTCAAGACCGGGATGCGGATCATAGGTTTTCATGATATCAGCAGGACATTTCGCGATTTGTGCTATGGTTACAATTAACCTTTAGGCTGTCGGCGACACGTTCAGTCCAGAATTCACATGCCTGCACACGTCCTTAAAGATCTCTAGATATTAGATACTAGCCTCTGCCCCCGACTTCGTCCGCGTGGAATAGTTACTTTGGGCTAACGCTAACTCGCAGCGGAAACTCTCAAAAGGAAAAAAAAAACCTGATTTTGAAACATTCTACATTGGTGCTCCGCTTGTATTGGTCTTAGCGTGATATATAGCCTATAGCCTTCCTCGATAAATGAGCTATTATATAACACAGAAAGAATTTTTGAAATCGGACCAGTAATTCCTGAGATTACCCCCTACAACCTCACAAACTTTACCTCTTTATAAAATTAAGTATAGATTAAAGCGTTTTAAAGAAATAAAAAACGAACAGTTTTTTGAGCTTTATAACATTATATATACAGCATTACAGTTACAGTATGTAATAAACATATATTACGGAAATTACTGGTGAAGAATACATGCATTATTAATTATTACATACAACGTACTATACAAAAACATTATCCATAGAATTTACAAAAAAGTATAACTCGAAAAACTCTAGGTCCGCTAGAAGAGATAGAGAATCCGCCCCTGAAAAATATTTAATTATATATCTGTTTAGTTAATTCTGAAAAGAAATAAATATCTTCTATTCTTTAGATTTTTTTTTCGACAACCAATAGAGTTAGAAATGTGAGACTTTCAAAACTTTAGTATTTATTTAGTACCTACAGACTATCAAAGTATCTATTAGATATCTTTTCGGGATCGATTCCTTAATACTGTCAGACTTACAACTGTAAAATCCACGGTATGGAATATGGCTTTTCTTATAATGTGAATAGATAACAAAATAAAATTATCAAGGTTTCTCGATCGACAGACAACTGGCTAGACAGTAGACAACTTTACGTTGATGACGTAATGAAAGATGTGGCAGCTGTCTCAACTACAACCTCATTTAGAGTTGACCACTATTACAATGAAACAAACTGGACTATATGTAAATAGGTCAATTTTACAAGCAATGAAGACATCTTGCACGAGACATTCAAGACCCATATCTTACATGTGAGAGTAATAATTAATCTAATATTTAAAAATATGTAAAATGTATTGTAATGTCGTTACTACCACGTTGCTAATATCAGAAGGTTGATGTACGAATAAATGATCTAATCCCGATTGTGTAGACTAGTAACCGCTTTGACAGCTGGTTTACGAATCCCCGTTTATTGCAATAGCTGCGCAGCATCTTTATGCGACATAGAAAAAAACACGGGCATATATGTACTTGTAGATAAAAATATGGAGGCATTAAAAGTACGAAGAATTTTAAGTAATAAGATTAAAGTAAAACTCGAATTAAAAATAAAATTTGGACAATAATAAACTAACAGAGATAATAAGTTAAATATCTAAGCTTGGCTTAGCCAGCAATAAACACTGATAATAAGATTTCGCCGCATTACCTGAGCGGTCCGTCTGTGAGATTACAACTGCACCCTGGTAGCATGTGGTCACCACCTGGGCGGTAAGTCTTTAGTAGTTGCTCTCTAATCCAACTAATGTCGGACTATTGTGGTGCCGCTCCTACTTTTTCATGTGAATTTTAGTAGTACACACATATATGTTACGTTTGCTGTTGGTATGTATGTCGCTACATACATAAGGGAAAAATATTATTTAAATTAGAAACAAATAAAATTGGGTTCCATGTAAATTTAACTTGCGAAGTAGTGTCCTATACGGCGCTCGTCTCACGCACACTTTTAAATTGAACAATTTTTTTGCTAAGTTCCAAGTCGCAGGTTACAGCTAGTAAAAATATACAAGTCGAATCATGAATTAGGGTTTTTTTTTAAATCATGTTAATGTGTGAGATGTTCCAACAAACGTACAGTCTTTATCTCTTAAAGACAGTAGAATTTTGTGACTTGTATCTGATGGTAGGTATCTCCTGCGGAATAAAATATAACATCCAGATAGGTCGTGAATTGTATGTACCAGGCAACAGCCCAAGCCTAGTTGTGCCGTGCACCCTTGAGCTAGTTGTCACATAAAATCGACTGAGTGCCTCAAGCGCTCGCCGTAGTAGTACGGTGTAGCTGTTAAGACTGCTAGGTAAATAGCGTAGTCAGTTGAAAAAAATTACATTGACCATTGTGAGACTTAACACCTCGGCTGATTTTTAAGATCTAGATCTCAAAATGGCGACATTTTTTTAAAATATTGCGGAATAAATTTATATTTTGAAAATTATAATTTTATATTACATACATTGTAATTGTTAATTTTTTTTTTTTAATTTTCTGATAAATACAGTTTTTTTTATTAAGCTAATACAACCCACAGTCTTTTGACTAGTGAAACATAAGGTCTAGATTCGTTTATAAGAAGCTTAAACGCTACGGTGTTATTACAAAAAAGTTAAATACGTATTGAATACTGGCTTTAAAAAGGTTTCGAATTAAACGCACCGCACTCGCCCGAAGCAAGTTCGCGTTATCCTTTTTCGCAAGTCTAACCTAACGTAACCAAAGCGAGACAAAAGATGGCGAACATTCAGCGACCGCGATGCATTTAATTCGAAACCTTTTTAAACCAAGTATTTAATACGTATTTAACTTTTTTGTAATAACACTGTTATGGTCTTGGACAGTCCAGGGGTTAAAATCTATCGCTAGTCGCCATTGTTAATCCTATTATCCCCTCAGCAGTTGGATATGTATTAGCTATTTTATCGCCATGTACATGGTGCACACGTACTTGTCACACATACGCTCCTACCAGCCTTCTTGTTTACTCAATTTATAACCAGTAATCACGGAACTGGACACACTAAAGCATACTATAGTGTTGGCTGTCAAAACTAGTATCTTGTGGTCAGTTAAGTCGAACGCAATTACTTATCCACCTGGTAGATATGGACTGAGTGACGTTTGACTCCAATGCAGAGTTGTATTTGAGAACCAGTGCCTCTAGGTTTAGCGAGTTTACCGCCTTAGACCACATATGCATTTAGAATCATACGAGATTGTTGTTAAAGGGTAAAAATCTATAAAAGTATTAAAAAAGATCGGATCAACAGTTATTTTTTATGTTCACTCAGTGTTCATAATTGCACAAGACACGACGAAACAATTTACTCATGGGGCCAACAAAATTAACAGTATAACATTAACAATAGGACACGGCTAGTTAAAAGGTTGCATGATCGAGTCAGCAGACGATTCGCCAGCAATTCGATCGCAAAAAACTAACTAGTGAGTAGTCAGTACAAAATCAGTGTGTATAGACGTACATACTTATTATCATAACGTTACCTACTCTATCAGTTGTAGTAACGTCTATATATATATGTTTTTTATCAATATGATGTTATCTATTCTTTTAAAACGTTAATCTATCTATACACATAACAAGAATGTAAAACTAACGTGTCTGTACTCTTACGTTTTTGTAAAAAAAAAAAATGTAACAGGCGCCTTGGAATAAGTAACAAATTACATTATTTTTAGAAATATCTGTCTGTTTCTTTGAACTCGCATCACTGCTAAAACACTAGGTTGAATAAAAACTCACCAAGAAAATTATAAAATATATCCGCGAGTAACATTTAGTTTTTGTTTCATTAAAATTGGTCCACTCTATCAAAAGTTATTGTTATTTTAATGACGGCTCGAGTTGTATTATATAATGTACTAGCGGGCCCGGCAGACGTTATCCCACGCTGATTATAAATAAATCCTTGACAAATTATATACCAAAACGTTCCCCATGACTCACTGTATCCATTGATGAAACCCGCTTGAAAATCCGTTCAGTAGTTTTTGAGTTTATCGTGAACAGACAGACAGATAGACGCGGTAGGGGACTTTGTTTTATACTATGTAATGATAAATAATATCTAAGATACAGTTAAGGAAAGCTATTTTTTGCATTGAGTTTCTCGCGGACGAAGTCGCGGTCGCAACTGGTCATAAATATAAATTTACACAATATCTTTTTTTCCATACAATTTAACCTTCGTTGTGTATGCTATAGATTACCCACTTCTTCGATTCACATGTAAGACTTTTTTAAATTATTTTTGGCGTGGAGGATGAAGGTCCATCATAACTCCACCAAGATTGGTGGCCAGTGCGTAGAGTACTTAGCCGAGCATCTAAGATGGCAACACACTAACCTCGAGGCGGTCTCTCAAGGAAAGCTGGCTGATATTCTATTGAGAGATTTGGAAATATCTTCTCGATTCAAGATACTTTAAGACCTTAGGGAAAATTTAGGGACCAACATTTTGAAAATGGTTTATCGGGTAAATGATAATCAGAGGATTTACAGGGCATTTGCATAGAGACTGGCGAATTGTTATGAATATTGGTTATGTTATTTAATGTAGAGTTTTCTCAGAAAAGGACGTTCGGTTAAGAGCCTTATAGGTAAGGTAAGGTTTAAAAATTCTCACCTTTACCATTAGTAAACTTCAGGGTATATTATTTCTAAGATCTCAAAATTGAACACAAAATTCAGAGATAAAACGAGACAACTATCAGGTAACAGTGGCTTCAATACACTTATAGGCATATCGAGAGATAACTTAAATGGCAGTTAGCCAGAAGATTATTAGAAAATGCTTGACCACAAGCGTCATAGCAATGACGTCATAAAGATGTTAGTATAATTTAAAACTAAGGTTATTGTAAGACGAAAATAAGCAAACACTACAAATTACGTAAATTCCTAGTAACTTATCAACATATATCTACAAAGGAATTTATCATTCTCACAAATAAATAAATGATAAGCTGTTTCTAAGTATAAGTGCATTACTAAACGTCTACGTAATATTTTTAATCTGGACATTATTATAGTATTTTGTTTCGTGTTATCTTTCTTTATAATATTTGCTAAACAACGTGATTATATTGCAGCGTTATAATTATCGGAATTACAAACGTATCATTATGATAAATAGGACTTCAAAGAGTTGATAATTTCTTTATTGTGTTACGTTATGAGGAAAATTTGGATGTAATGGATACAATAATTAAAACAATCAAGGAAGACAACAAATGTAACGAAAATATATTATAAGCATAGAAATTTAGAGAGTAAATGAAGAACTTTAGAAATTAATTCATTATATACACAACAGAAACCTAACTACAATTATGAGTAATTAAACAGTTTTTTCATTTCATTTGCTTCACTTTATTTCACACTTGAGACAATTACAGTTTTATATGTAAACGTTTCAGACTATGATAATTATATTTGAAATAACTATAGAAATAATCGGCCAACATCTCAAATATGACAGTTGTTTTTTGTGTTGTTGTCGTTTCGTACCACGGAAGAAAGACAAGAGTTCTTTATTCCGTGTTTCGTACAATATAAAATACTCTGTGGTTGGTACTAAAACTTTATTCAAGTTTTATGTTGCCTTTAGTAAAAGGTCTACAGGGGAATTATTCTGCCGCCAAAAGAAAGATTAAGAATCCGCGCATGTGTAGTTTTTTGCAGCATTTCCTTTTATATTTATTTGAAATAGGGAAAAAAGATGCAATAGTATTTTTATAGGCTTCTTGTTCCCAAAATATACTTAATCAAAGACAACTTATACATATTTCGCTAAAGGCGTAAGCTACAGACTTATCGAATTTTCTCCAGTTTTCTTTAAGTTAATTGGTTCGTTCTGTTTCATTACGGCGGCAGAATGTTAAGCCCAGCTATTAGAAAATAATCACTATTTATTCATCCCTTATCAAAACGTTGTCCCTTTTCTGCACGCTGTACAGTTTATAACATAATTTATTATAGTATCCCTTCCCCTTTTTGTTTCAAAGAACGGAATGCGACCCCACAATCGCACTCTTTGGAACGAAGCACCAACTCAAACTCATATTATCGAATATAATCGATTGCTTTACAAAATCAATATTTGTAATACTAATAACGAATCGCGATCTATTATTCGTTCGTGTAATGGTGAGCCTCTTTATCATTTTTTATATATTTTATAGGGTTTAACGCTTAACTATAATCTCATCTGATGTTAAATGCTAGAGTGGTATATATTATATTCACTTTCTAAGATGCTAAACACACCAAACCTAGAGAGGAACTGGCTCTCAAGTGCAGCTGTCAAAACACACCTACCTATAAGTTTTTGGACACAGATTTTCAACCTGAGGGACCACCCTAGCTATACTAGCTCTACCAAGCTAGCCAAAAAAGCTTAGAAAAAGCCCTACCATCGTTCTATGGTGTAATCACAATATTTTCCTGAATCTAAAGCTCCGATTCAGTCGCAAGGGTAAAAACTTGCTAACGGTAAAAACGCTATCAACTGAGTCATAATCGGTTCAATCATGCATAACAGTCCCAATTGTTCCATCAGTATATTTATTTTTAGAATTATAACAGTATTTAAAAAAGTTCACAATAGTTAAGGAAAATGCATGAATGTAACGAGTCATAAAGTAACGGGAATGCCATTTGTACTATCCTAATCCAAGCTACATATGAGTTGTTCCTCAATTTACGTCCATAAATACATTCACTAGCTGTAAATTAAATTTAAATGATATATTAAAATATCATTACATAGTATAAAACGAAGTCCCCTACCGCGTCTGTCTGTCTGTCTGTTCGCGATAAACTCAAAAACTACTGAACGCATTTTCATGCGGTTTTCACCAGTGAATAAAGTGATTCCTGAGGAACGTTTTAGTATATAATTTGTCAAGGATTTATTTTTAATCAGGGCGGGACAACGTCTGCCGGGCCCGCTAGTAGATTTATAGATACCATTTATAATATAGCTGCCGAGTTATGAGTAATGATGATAAGAGCAACCAGAAGTAGGCGTGGTCAAATCGCTGCCAAGTCTTCATGTTTGATTAATTGTTTACAGGTTTGATTTAAGATGATTTTATAGTGATACTTACGGCCAGTAAGTTTGATAAAATGGCATTCTAAATTCCACTACGCGGTTTACTAAAAACGCGGGTCAACCGTGAGAGAATAAAGCCAAAATAGATACTGCGTACATTTATTTATGTTTTTATATAGAGTTAGGTTTTATAACAAAGTCCCAAAGCACACTACCGATTTGTCGGATTGTGAGTTGAAGCACCATGTCAAGCGGGTTTTAATTTCTAAAGGCAGGGTTTTGTAAGGTTACGGTTTTCTCGGCGGCGGCCTTCACGCTCGCCGGCTCCCTGCTTTGGGAGCTGGAGGCAGGAATTTTCACCGCTGTGTACGAATTCACGGCGGTGAGAAAATAGAGGGATCTATCTCCCAGGGAGCTAGAGGAGTGGAGACGGCGTCTTAGAGAAGACGCCGTCGAGGGATGGAGGCAGGACCTGGCGGACGCACGCGTTTCGGGCGGTATACCGTAGACGCCGTCCGCTCGGTCCTGCGGGAAAGGATTGGACGGGAGTGGGTCTCCCTGACGTTCTGATTGGTGCAAGTACTCACCGGAAACGGTTGTTTCGGGTGGTACCTGCACCGGATCCCTCGCAGGGAGCCGACCGCCGCATGCCATGAGTGCGGCGCTGCCGAGGACACCGCGCAGCGCACTCTAGAGACAGAGTGTGTTGCGTGGGAGGAACAGCGCCGTATTCTGGCTGCGGTGGTAGGACGTAATTTGTCGCTGCCGAGCGTGGTTTCGGCCATGCTCGGCAGCGATCAGGCTTGGCGAGCGATGGCCTCTTTCTGCGAGGAGGTCATCTCGCAGAAGGAGGCGGCGGATAGGGCCCGCGAGGGAGACCCTCTAAGGGGCCCTCTCCGCCAATGGAGGACCGGCGGGAGGAGGCGGCTCTTTGCTCAACTTCTCCCCCCACCGTAGCCGGAGCTGGGGGGATGGGTCGGGGAGTGTGTATCTAGTCTGCCTCTCTATAGGTAGGAGCCCGGTGGTTACCTTCCACCGGACGGACTGTTGGGGCGGTTATTCAAGGGGACAGCGTAGTTTGATCCCTTGCCACCCTAACAATACGGTCGGACGGTACACCGTGGGGTTTTAGTCCGTGGTAGTTGGACATAACCCACCCTCTTTTCCAGGAGGGTGGCGTAAACATAAGGGATTTCCCCACGTTACAAAAAAGGGTTTTAATGTAAGGTGAATCAACATGGGAACAATGTAACGTCTGGAAATGAAGCCCCTCTCTGTGCATTCGCCTAAAACGAAAATAACTGTCTTTGTTTGTAAAACTATATTTCATGAAAAGATAACCTAGATCGAGTTTCTTGCCGGTTCTTCTGAGCTGACGGTGGTTGTGACATTCATAAGCTCTTTCTCATGGGCTAAATTTAATGAAGTATTTCTTGAAATGACAACTTCTTTAGCCGCGTTTCGTAGCAATTTTTGGTTGAGTAAATGCTTATGGATTCGCGTCACCAATGACCTCGACATGTTTGTGACGTATTGCGCTAGCGCCAGACTAGCGATTAGTAGTGTAGCGGCCTGTGTACATGTAATATTGATATTTTGTGATGAGCTTGTGCAGTCCATCATATGTTTGATTAATTAATATACTTGTAGCAACCGAGTATGTCATCCTCTTTGGCAGACTGGCTATAACTTTTGTATATATTGTAAATAGAATGTCGTTCAAACAAATGAACGATTGCCTCTCTATATAAGTACCTCATATGGAGATATGAATAAACAGTATATTTTACGCACCATTTATTTATTTATTATAATTTTTTTTTCCATTTTTTTTTTATTATTACGCTGCCCGTGTCAGTCTAGAATCTTATTGTAGTGAGCCCGTAGCTCCTACCAACTGTATAACTACAATTATTATTGGATGCGAAAACCAAACTAATTTCAATTTAAAAATTGTGAAATTTATATAATTCAGACTATAATTGATTTAATTGAATTTTAAAAAGAACAAAATTATACAATGGTTTTGAGTTTTCACTTCTGTTGGAAGTCCTTATGACTGTCTCGACCTTTTGATTTTGAGTTATATCGATTTCATACCGAAATACAATATGGTATCTTTAATAATAATAATGTAATATGTCCATTCCTTAAATGGAAAAGTGATATAATTCAAAATTCTGAATAATCATTATTTTACTATAAAATACGTTGAAATGTCACATTATAGTATTTGTTTAAAATTCTGGAATTATATGAGCATTGTTCGATAGCTAATGAGCTGGTGACAGCAGCGAAAAAACACATTTTAGCTTAAATGACAACAGATTTATATGATGGCGTAAAAAATATATATACAAATATTTCTAATTATATTTAGAATTCGTAACATTCCTCATCTAAATTATAACGCGTCAATCAGTCGACGTGTTGCTTGTGTTTGACGTTGGCTGCGCTGTGGTTGAGATGCAATGGAGATCGGTGATAAGGATGTGGATGCTGGTGACTGGAATATAGGCGCTGGTGAGGATGTAGAGTTCGGTGACGAGGACGTTGCCAGCGTGGTTGTAGGTAAACGAAAGAATTTACAGAGCATTCGCGAGGTTCTGCAAGGGTCGGAGATGCTATAATGCTATAAGTTGAAGCTCGAGATCTAATATAATCAGCATGTCTTCGCTTTTCCTCCCCAACAGATGGTAAGACGATATATTAGTATCTATGTGTACGGGCTCTCACAGAAGCAGGTTACCATTTTTTCTCTTGTTGTGTTTTTATGTAAACATCTTCACCTGTTGATATTGTTGTCTTCTTTTTTTATTTGGCCGAATATTGGGTAATATACAGTTTAGCTGTCGACCAAACATCTTTTAGGCGAGAGAGATCGTTGTGTGTGGAGAGTTCCTGTATGTAAATAAAAAGATTACTTATTTAAGATCACTTCCATCTTTCGTAGTTATTCTTGTCTTGAAAGTTCTTACCATTCTTTCCACTAAACCATTTGTACCCGGATGATATTGAGACGATGTGATCTGTAATATACCATAATTCCTACAGTATTATTTAAATACCTAAAATGTGAGTTGTGTACCATTATCTGCGATGATTATTCGAGGTAAACCAAACGTGCAAAAGATTTTGTAACAAAGATTCCTAGATTTTATGTTTTTAGGTCGTACTTCTTTCCACTTTGATAGCACAGCGCACAAAATTAGTCAGTAAGTACCTTCAAAAGATCCTATGAAATCGATAAGAATTCTCTCCCATACTTCTTTTGGTGCAGACCAAGATAAAACTGGAAGCTCCGAGTTACAAGGTCGATTCTCTTAAGTGTTTAATACATCTCTTAACAAATTTATCAATATCCTCATCAAGAGAAGGCCACCACACATAAAATCGTGAAAGAGTTTTCATAGCGGATATTCCGGGATGTCCTCTGTGAAGATATGTAAGGACCGAATTTCGAAGTTTTTCGAAGGATTACTTGTACCTATATTTATTAATTTATATACCACTAGACTATTTTTTGTCCTGCTCTGATAATAAAAAAAAACCTTGACTAATTATATATCTACTACCTGTCCTGTTCCTGTAATTCCTTCCTCATGAATCACTATATCTACTGGTGTAAAACGAATGAAAATCCGTTCAGTAGTTTTTGAGTTTATAGCGAACAGACACACAGATGTGGCAGAGGACTTTGTTTTATAAAACATAATGAAATGATGGACTTATCTAACACTAGCCGACCCGTGTCCACTTCGTTGGGCGGTAATAGGTATTATCCAGCTACAAGCTTTCTATTGGTAAAAGAATTTTCAAAATCGGTTTAGTAGTTCCTGAGATTACCCCATTTTTTTTTTTTTTTTTTTAACGTGGGGAAATCCCTTATGGATACCCACCCTCCCGGGGGAGAGAGTGGGTTATGTCCGACTCGCACGGACTAAAACCCCACGGTGTACCGACAGACCGTTGTGTGGGGGCGGCAAGGGATCGTTCAAGCTAATCAACCTTGTAGAGCCGCCCCCACGGTCCGCCCGGCGGAAGGTGGCCGCCGGGCTCCTACCTATAGAGGGACAGACCGGGTACACGCCGGCTGCCCCCCCTCGTCCGCCGGACCTGTGCAATGAGGAGATGGGCCCCCCGGCCCATCCCCTCAGGTCCGGCTACGGTGGCAGGAGGAATTGGGCAAAGCGCCGCCTCCTCCTGCCAATCCTCCGTTGGCGGAGACGGCCACTTCGCGGGTCTGCCTCGCGGGCCCTCTCCGCCGCCTCCTTCTGCGAGATGACGTCCTCGCAGAAGGAGGACATCGCTCGCCACGCCTGTTCGCTGCCGAGCATGGCCGAGACCACGCTCGGCAGCGATAAGTCCGGTCCTACCGCCGCCGCCAGAATGCGGCGCTGCTCCCCCCACGCAGCACACTCAGATAGAGTGTGCTGCGCGGTATCTTCGACAGCGCCGCACTCGTGACAGGCAGCGGTCGGCTCCCTGCGTGCGATCCGGTGCAGGTACCACCCGAAACAACCGTGTCCGGTGAGTACCTGCACCAGTCGGAACGTCAGGGAGCCCCACTCCCTCTCTGTCCACTCCCGCAGGACCGGGCGGACGGCGTCCACGGTGAACCGCCCGAACCGCTCGTCCGCCAGGTCCTGCTTCCATCTTTCGACGGCGTCTCCTCGTAGACGCCGCCTCTCCGCCTCTACCTCCCTGGGAGCCGGAAGCTCCCCCCTTCGTTTCCTCGCCGCCGTGAATTCGTACACGGCGGCGAGAACTCCTGCCTCCAGCTCCCAGGGCAGGGAGCCGGCGAGCACAAAGGCCGCCGCCGAGGACACCGTGCGGTACGCCCGGATCGCCCTCAGTGCCACCGTGCGCTGCCCATTACGCAGCGCGCGCACGTTGGCGGCACCGAGGGCGTCGGCCCACACCGGTGCCCCGTAGGCGGCCATCGCCCGCACGACTCCCATGTAGAGTCGGCGGCACCCGGCACCAGGCCCCCCTATATTAGGGAGCAACCGGCCGAGTGCCGCCGCCGCCCCAGCAATTCGCGGTCCGAGCCCCGCGAAATGGGGCTCGAACCGCCAGCGCCCGTCCAGGGTGAGGCCCAGATATTTCATCTGGGTCCCCACCCTGATCCGGGCGCCCTCCACCACAATGTGGGCCCCCGGTGGTGGCCCCCGCCGAGGCCCATGAAAGAGTAGGGGCTCGGTCTTTTCGAGGGCCACCCTGAGGCCCAGCCTCCTGATGCGCCTGACCACGAGGGTTGTGGCCATCGTGGCCAGGCGCTCCACCTCCCTCCACTCCCCCCCCCGGGCTACGACTAGGGTGTCATCCGCGAGATTACCCCATACAACGTCACAAACTCACAAACTTTAACTCTTTATAATATGTATATAGATTATGGCCCCTGCCCGCGACTTCGTCCGCGTAGTAATAGTTACTACTCTGGGCTAACGCTGACACACAGCAGAAGCTATCAAAAAAAAAACATCTCGATTTTGAAACAATTTTCATCTGTGCTCCGCTCCTATTGGCCTTAGCGTGATGATATATAGCCTATAACCATTCTCGATGAATGAGTTATATAACACTGAAAGAATTATTCAAATCGGACCAGTGGTTCCTGAGATTACCCCTTACAACGCCACAACGTCACAAACTCACAACGTCACAAATTTTACCTCTTTATAATATTAGTAGAGCTGATTTTCAATATGCATGACTATCTTATCATATATACATAGAATTATGTCGAATCATATTATCTCGTTGGAGAGGTTGAGTGGATGTTGTTTGTCGGTAATGTTTGATGTGTTATCAATAACTGAATCACTTTGATGCCTCTTTATCAGTGGGATATGCTAGTCAGGGATTTCATAGAATATTGTTTTTTTTTTTCATTTAAATTCACAGTAGTGTTTCCAATGTCCATGTTTCATTTTCTATTGAATTTATTTATATTCCTTGGAAATGTAAATCTATCTTGATATGATTCATTTTGTCGGATACTTTGTCGAATTTGTGGATTTTAGTCTGTTATGAATTGGCTTTTATTGAAGTGAGAACTTCTTTAGGCGCGTTGAGCGGTATTTTTTGTGGTAGGAGATATTTATAATTTCGCGTCATGACATACTAGTAAGCGTGACCGACCGTATTACGCTTGCGCGGCTGGCGTTACACTAGCGACGCGTAGTATAAGAGCCTGTGTACATGTAGTATTGATATTTTGTATTGAAATTGTGCAGACCATCATATGTTTGATGTGTTAATAAACTATATAATAATAATAATAATATCATTTATTTCAGACTCATCGTTACATCCATATTTGTGGGTACAATTACAGGATTAAAAAATTAGTATTAGTAATAATAATAAAACAGAAAAATAAATTATAAACAAAAACACAGAACACAGTATATAACATTAAGTGGCAAGTCCGAGTGAAACCTCCGGTGATGGTGGAAATTCACTGTATGACTGCATGTAGCCGTATCCAGTATATACCTAAATTATTATTCGCAGTGCCAATAGATGTGATAATATTTTTAATTATGAAATTTAAATAATTTGCACTATAATTAATTAAAAAATTCAAATCAAATCAATTGAGATTTCGTTGTTTTGAGTTTGCCGGTAGTCTCTATGACTGGCTCGTTTGTTTTACTAGCGAGCAGCTACAAGATAAATTAAGAAGAAATAATGTTGTGTTATGAATCTATACAAAAAAAACACATTTGCCTGTTTCAATTGGTGTATGTGGTGTCGTGGTGTATGTGACGGTACTATTGGTGGCACACAAACATGCGGGTCACCTGATGGTAGGTGATCATCGCTGCCCATGGACATTTATGACACGAGAGGAATCACAGATGCGTTGTCGGCCCTTGAGAAAGGAGTAGGCTCGTTTTTTTTAAATTTGTGAATTATATTGGTCCAGAAACGCCACCGCTGGGAGTTCATTCCAAAAAACCGACGTACGTGGAAGAAACGCACGCGTGAACCGCACAGTAGACGACTTCCAACCATCGATATGATATGGGTGTAATTTCAATTTGTGGCTAGTCGTACGGTAATGGAATTCAGCAGAATGTATCAATCCGAACAGCTCTTCAAGTGAGCTTTTTAAAAGACGCAAATTGATGCAACGTCCCTATGTAGATCAGTTGGCATTCTATTTAAATACAATGGTTATACTGTTGTAGGAGCTTCGGCTCACTACTAGAACATTCCAGACTAACACGGACAGCGTAATAATAAGACTTGGAGAGTGTAAAATAGACTGTTTATTAAAATGATCATAAAAGGTATTTATATAGACATGCGACATTTCATTTATTTGTTCAATTGTTTGAACGACATTCTATTTACAAAAGTTTCAGCCAGTCTACCAGAGAGGATGACATTCTCGGTAGCTACACTGTAAAGGAAAGATTTAGTATCAATTCCTTTGTTGGTACAGACGTGCGAAGCCTTTTAATTAGTCATTTATTTCAATTAGTTCCGGGCACAGCTAGTTCATAAATAAAGTACGAAAAGAAAACAAAAAAAATCAATAAAAGTAAATGACTGACCTCGATCTTGCATATTACAACGAAATGAGGACGACCATTACAGTTTACGGGTTCGATGTAACGAGGTCGACGTCTGTCTACTTATCATCATCCTTCGATATAAACTGTGTAGCTATAATCCACCTGGCGACTTATATTAAATATTAGATTAAAATGTACAGTATTGAATGGAAGCTATGATAAGGTAATTGCGATTGCATTCGTAATTGAAAAAAGAGCTAGATAATAAACTAAAAACATGGAAAGATAGAAACATTTGGTAGAAGACTGAAATTAATATATACTTCTACTAGCGGGCCCGGCGGACGTTGTCCTGCTTTGACAATTAAAAAAAATCCTTAAAGTCAACCGCAGCGCCACCTACCGGGTCCAATTGTGAATCTAAACCATTCTCGGATTCACTGGAACACGCACACAAAATTTCATCAAAATCGGTCCAGTCGTTTAGGAGGAGTTCAGTCACATACACACGCACACAAGAAATATATATATTAAGATTATAAAGAGGTAAAGTTTGTGAGTTTGTGGCGTTGTAAGGGGTAATCTAAGGAACTACTGGTCCGATTTCAATAATTCTTTCAGTGTTATATAGCTCATTCATCGAAAATGGTTATAGGCTATATATCATCACGATAAGGCCAATAGGAGCGGAGCACAGATGAAAAATGTTTCAAAATCGAGATGTTTTTTTCTGTTTGAGAGCTTCTGCTGTGTGTCAGCGTTAGCCCAGAGTAGTAACTATTACTAAGCGGACGAAGTCGCGGGCAGGGGCTATAATATTATAAAGAGGTAAAGTTTGTGAGTTTGTGACGTTGTAGGGGGTAATCTCAGGAACTACTAAACCGATTTTGAAAATTCTTACAGTGTTAGATAGCTCATTTATCGAGGAAGGCTATCACGCTAAGATCAATAGAAGCGGAGCACCAATGAAGAATGTTTCAAAATCGGGGTTGACGTACGTATTATTTAAAATATTTTCACTATCTACGTAAACGAAGTCGCAAGTTAAAATTAGCCCAAAGTAACTATTCCACGCGGACGAAGTCGCGGGCAGAAGCTAATTTATTTGTAGGTATGTAGAAATAACAATCAACTGCCGAACGCTTCACAACGGTTGAACATTTTTAACAAATTCTCTTTGAAGAGAAACTTCTCATAAGATGGTTTTGAAATTCTGATCGGGAATCTTTTTGTGTAACCAGAAGTAGTGGCGGTAACACTGTATCAGGTAGAAAGTTGAAAACACCGGTCTTGTCCGATCACCGAAGTTAAGCAACAGTGGGCGCGGTCAGTACTTACTCGTATATGCGTGACCGCCTGGGAACACGGCGTGACGTTCGGTTTTGGATGTATTTTTTTAATTAAAATGTTTTCCTGTAATACAAAAATTTCACTTCTGTCGCGAGTTTTTCGACACACACTGTTTTTTATTGTGTTTGTAATTATTTAGGCAAGCTTTTGTATGTAAGAAAATGTTTGGAACATCGTACGGAAAAGTGAGTGAGAAAGGAGATAGTAGGAAGATCTATAGAATATTAAAAAAATTGATAGATTGACGTCCAATTGTGTGGTTGCTATTCTGTTTAATTACGTGGTCGTATCGTAAAGGTAAAATTAGGTTTCATTTTATTCATTAACATACTTGTGCGAAGCCGGGGCGGTGAGTTAGTTTATGATAAAATTGCCTGCAAATGAATAATGTATCATATTATAAAATAAAGTCCTCTAACTATTACTGGTTTCAGCATAAATGGGTCGGCTCGCCCAGGGTAGTACCACCCGCTCACAGAAAACCGACGTGAAGTATAACAGTGCTTGCATTGTTGCGTTGCGTTCGGTCAGTGAGAGCGCCGGACACCCACCTCCCCTCCCCTTCCACTTTCCCCTTCCCTTCCTCCCCCCTCCCTACACAGGCTGGCAACGCACTTGCGACTCCTCTGGTGTTGCAAGTGTCTATGGACGGTGGTGATCACTTACATCAGGTGACCCACCTGTTCGTTTGCCTCCTATGATATAAAAAAAAAAAAAAAAAAAACCTGTTCGTTTGCTTACTATGATATAAAAAAAATAAAAGAAAAATAGAACAAGAATAAATAAAATGAATTTATTTATAAAAACTAAAATTAACGTATAGAAAAGAAAACAAGACGGTAAATATAATTAAGAATATTGAAATATAATTTACTAAATGTGTTTAATTCTCCTTTTATTATTACTAACTAGCTTCTGTCCGCGACTTTGTCCGCCTCGAATAGTTACTTGGGCCTAACGGTAACACGCAGCGGAAGCTCTCAAAAGGAAAAAAGATATTGAAACATTCTTTATTGGTGCTCCGCTCCTATTGGCCTTAGTGTGATGATACAGCCTACAGCCTCCCTCGATAAATGAGCTATCTAACACTGGAAGAATTTTTCAAATCGGACTAGTAGTTCCCAAGAGTAGTGCGTTCAAGCAAATAAAAAAACAAACTTTACAATATTAGTATAGACTTGTTATACCCGCGACTTCTTCCACTTGGAACCTTAGTATGTAAAAAATGGTGATAGACAGTAAGTAGATTTACTTATCTACTTTTCTCTCGGACTTATGCCGCGTCGTCATTAAAAATACAATAACTTTTGATAGAGTGGACCGATTTTAATGAAACAAAGACTAAGTTATTCTCGAAGATATGCTTTATGATTTTCTTGGTTTTATTGTGAACCCAGTAGTTTAGCAGTGATGCGTGTTCACACGAACAGACAGACAGACAGATACACAGTTCTAAAAATGATTGAAATGTATTTTATTACTTACTAGCGGCCCGCTCCGGCTTCGCACGGGTATAAAATATATAGCCTATGTCATTCACTGAAAAAATTATTAAAATCGATCCATTGGTTTTGATTTATTCATTACTGCCCGTGGCTCGCCTGCGTTTGTTGCAATGTAAGCGGAAAAAATGTAATTATTTACAACATCACATTAGAAACCTCAAAAATAACAGTATTTCTCCACTATTTAATGGATGTTATTATAGATATAAACCTTCCTCTTCAATCACTCTATCTATAAAAAAAAACCGCATCAAAATCCGTTGCGTAGTTTTAAAGATTTAAGCATACATAGGGATATAGGGACAGAGAAAGCGACTTTGTTTTATACTATGTAGTGATTCCTAGCGCTACAACAATTTTGTTTCCGAAAATCGAAAAAGTACAGACACCTTAGATTTACTTTCTTATTATATGGCTAAATTTATTACTACTACTAAGCTACCACGTTGTCAGTTCGTAACAATAACGCTAGTAACTGTTAAATAAATACGTCAGCCTATGATTATTATTGAGCGGAAATATATCTGTGCCTTAAGCGTTAAGGAAACAAGAGTTCACGCGAAATTTATTGCGTCATCAAATAACGTCGTGCTGTTTTGGCTATTCCAATTCTCTGATTATACAAAGTTGATAATGTTTGCACTTATTTATATATTTAATGTCACACTTTTTGCACCTTTTTTTAATAATAAATGGTATTTTTATATTATCCTTGGGAAGTGACGCACTGATGCCCAGTTTCTGAGGTACTTTAATTGTAGTTTATCTGTTCAATAGCGGTATCGGTTCGGTAACTTGTCAAATTGATTGTCAAATAAATATCAGTAAAACTCACAGGGCCAATTGACAGTTTGTCTTATGGATAACTTTGTTGAGTCAACAGCTTGGTAGGTTAAACCGAGTATCTCAGAAACCAGGCATTAGTAATTTTACTGGTTTATTTTGCTGTTTTTCAACTAACAAATTATAAGAATTGTCGGGGAATTAATTCAGCATAAACGCTAAAAATAGATTCCTATTATATTTGCACGTATTAAAATACTCAAGCATGTGTCTATACGTTTCAATGTTATTGAAATGTATTGGGAAACATATATTTTTGTTCGTAGCTCAGCGTAGCCGAACTCGCGTTTATAATTACGCGAAACAATAGAAGATAATTAGAGACTTTACCGTAAGATGAATACTAGATTAATTATGAATGATTGCGTATTCCTAATCTCGTGGTGTGGTAATAAAAACTCAAAATGTCGCTGGTTTCCTTCCTTCCTTTATCCCGGATTTTTTTACTTTATAATCAGCGACAACTGACAGTTAAGTTAATTGGTTTTGAGCATATATGCCACTTTATGCGTTTGTGTTTCGAACACATACACCTTTAATAAAGAAAGAAGTAACTCAAAAATTAAATTTTGAACAAAAATGCGATTAAACTTTGTAGGTGGTAGAGCTACGCTGAAGCTGTTACTGGTTTCAGCATGAATGGGTCGGCTCGCCCGGGGTACTACCACCCTCTCATAGAAAACCGACGTGGAGTAACAGTGCTTGCATTGTTGCGTTTCGTTAGGTCAGCGAGAGCGTCGGAGGCACACCTCCCCTCTCCTCTCCCCCCTCCCTCCCTTTCCCCCTAACACAGACTGGCAACGCACTTTCGACTCCCCTGGTGTTGTTAGTGTCTATGGACGGTGGTGATCACTTAACATCAGGTGAACCACTTGTTCGTTTGTCTGTTATGATATTAAAAAAAACTTTGACCACGTTTACACGTTCGATTCACTTTTTTTCTTTTTTATTTACGCTTTACTTTTTTATGACAATAAAATAATTTCAATGCAGACAACATCATATACTAAAATCATTTGCGTAAAACGGAATTAACTCACAATGTCAACGAAAAAAACTATGTAATCTTTTTATAATAAAATGCCATAAACTGAATGCATTTTTTTAATAACGTAAATAAGATAATTACTTTTTATTAAAACATCGACTTAATTCTTTTTATTTCACTTTATTGACTATCTTCGTAGACTAAATTTTTCACACGTTTAAATCAAATAGAGAACAAAAGTCATCTATTTTCGTAGTTTTGATCGTATTGAAGTGGCTGTTTTGGAATTTACTTTATAGTGATAACTCGAAACACGTAAATTTGGAGTTCAATATTCTTTTGATTAAAGTAGCGATGTGTGGAAAATATATACAATATATTTTATAAATGATATAAATAACTTCATTATATATTACATTCATCACATTCTAAAGTAGTTAGTGCGTTACAGTTTGAAGGTGAATCACTAATGTCTGTCCCAATTACATTTTACTCTGCTTATCGGGCATTACTCACGTATCACTCGGTATTGGATATAGGATGTTTGTTATCTTTTGGTTCCGTATTTCACCGTAATATGAATAAAAACAATGATAAGAATATACACTCATCTTATTATTGAAATAGTTACACATAGTTATAAACGACTAGCTGTACCCGCGGCTTCCTTCGCGTGAGGAACAAAAATATTTATAAAGTGTTTTTAATAAAACTTTTTGACCATTACGTGTCTCTTTCTATATACAAGCTTTTGCCCGCGGCTTCGCTTGTGTTAATATACCAGGTGAAAAGTTCGCAGTATTCTAGGATATGACACTTCATGTTCACATTTAACATATAAAATAATAATATCAAAACAAATACTAATGAACATCCAAGAAAACCTAAGTTAAATATTTGTTCGAAGACTTTCAAAAGTATAAAGACTATCGTAGTAAACCTAGGTGCAATGACTGGCTAGGTGACCTATGGCTTGCCTACCTACTTGGTGGGTAGGCAAGTCCAGGGATTGGCGGGTGTAGGGTTATAGACAGGCAGAGTAGGGTTAGGGCGGACGGGTTACAGGTAGGGCGGAAGTAAAAAAATGATTATTGGTCTGCCTTCGAATGTCACAAACTGTGGTATGTTCGAAAAAGTTTAGGTACCTATCGTTACAATTTTTTAATTTCAAACTATGAACAAACAAATTAATTATAATAATTTATCTTAGTTTTTGGTATTTTTAAGGTAGGGCATTGCCCCACAATGCCCCCTCCCCCACTAGCTGCGGCCGTATTATCATGTAACGCAATGTTCCATAAACAAATCCTTGAATCGAACTAAACAATCGACACTTGAGATTGTAACGTCGCAATCGACTGCTCACCATAGATAAACGTTACAATCATGTTCAAACAAACATTGATTAGTTAGGTCAGTAGGTATGATAAACAGTAGTGTCTAAGTAAGCTAAGTTCACTTTCGTATTATTTTCCCGTTTAGTGGGTTTCTGCTTTGTCATATTGGTTAGTGTAGATGAATTACACTTAAAAATCAAAACTACTTTATACAACTTAGGCCCTGAGAACGAACGTCATAACTTTTGTTTTTGAAAACGCACATGTGGGTCTTCTGATGTTAAATGATCGCCACCATTCATAGACATTTGCAACACCAGGGGAGTCGCAAGTGCGTTGCCAGCCTGTGTTATGGGGGCGGGGGGAGGGGGAGGAGAGGTGCAACAAAGCAAGCACTGTTACTTCACGTCGGTTTTCTGTGGGTCGGGTGGTAGTACCCCGGGCGAGCCGACCCATTCATGCTGAAACCAGTAATAGCTTCAGCGTGACTCTACCACCTACAGAATCCACCTACCACTATCATCGGTTCGGATAAATAACCCAGTCATCGAGAAGAACATCTTTTTATCTTTTCATCATACATATTGTTGTACACATACGTTTGTTTTTGATGGATGCACACAAAGAGAGGCGTGTTTTCCAGACGTCACCTTTGTTCACGTGTTGATCCACTCAATAATAGACTTTTGACGTTAAAACCCGATTGACATAGTGCTTGAGCACACTATCCGGTAAATCGGTATTGAAAAGTGGTGGGAGTAAACACTGTGTCGGGTAGAGTTTTGAAAACTCTACTTCTTGTCCGATCACCGAAGTTAAGCAACGTCGAGCGCGGTCAGTAAGTACGTGGATGGGTGATGCGTCGCGTGGGTCGCGTGACGTAGGCGTTATGTTACATATTTTAAAATTAAAACGTTTCCCCGTAATACAAAAGATGCGCTTCTATCATGTGTCTTTACGGCTACTACATCAGTATAGATATGCCTGTTAAAGTGTCGACGAAAGAAGAGCCAACAGCAAACAACTTCAAAACATTATGCATATCAAAATTATATTGACAGAAATATGTATTACGTGTTGTTACGACGCGCCTTTAGATTACGTTCGTCTATAATTAATTCATATTATCATGCCGTCACGTATGAAAGATATGTGAGTAATTCCAATTAAAAAGTGTCACCACGTCGTCTAATTTATAAGCTAACCGTTTTATGTTTATGTTTCGATAATTTTATCAAGCATGTGATTGCAAATCTTAAAAGATGTAACTGGCACACACACAAACGATGTAACTGGCAAACACAGGCTGGCAACGACACTTTCGACTCCCCTGGTGTTGTTAGTGTCTATGGACGGTGGTGATCATTTAACACCAGGTGACCCACGTCTTGGTTTGCCTGCTATGACATAAAATAAAAAAATAAAATTATTCGTATGCGTCATAATCAACTGGAAATTTATTTTATTATTTCGAACATCGGCGAAGTTTCAGCTGCGACGATCAAACAATATAGGCAATGCTGTGATATACTTGTCACATAGTCTATCAATAAGGCGGCTTTTTTGTCCATGAATTATCAAATAAACAATTATAATCGCCAGCCGACCGTTAGAAAATAAAAATATCGCGTAACATAAATAGTTATTATACTGGATCTTGTGTTAGTTCTAAACTTTGTTAAATAAACAATATTCTCTAAGATATAAATACATTTATTTGTTTAAATTTATTGGTTAAAACAGTTTGTGTGTTAGAAAGAATCATGATTTTAATACCGATACTAGAGAACGTGTATCGATATTGTCAATAAGGTTAAATTCGACTTAATTGCAAGACCGCAAGATTCTTGCAGGTCCAGTCTCGTTTTGCGCAAGTCTTGCAGGGGTCAGTCTTGGTGTTGGTCTTGGTATTGTTATTGGTCTTACAAAAATACAAGAACAAGACCAAGACTGCAAGACCAAGACCGATTTTGGGCAACACTAAATGTCAGTCTAAAATTTTTCTTGAATTTTATTTTGTATTAACTTCTTGACTGTCTAACTTCTTGTATGCGCAAAGCCGAGTTCAAAGCTATGGTAGGGGACTTTATTTTATACTATGTAATGATATGCATACACTGTAACTGTATAGTCGTATTTTAGCGAATGTACAAAGATAAGTTATACATTGTTTATGTAAACGATATAATTATAATGCGATAACGTATTATAAATCTTTCAATATCTTTGTTTTCTATGCGTGACACAGTGATGTTCTAGTTTGGAATTAAATTATTCTTTCTGAAATAATGTTAAACAACGGAGTTCTAAAAATTAGTACGTGTAACCCTCACACGCGATTAAAGTAAAACTTGTTATTTAAGTTCCGAATTAGCTGATAGATGGCACTACAAATAATAAAGCTTTGATTTAATTTGTTACTTACTTACATTGGTAAATCTGATTACAGCACGGTCGCGCGCCGCTATATACATAATTAATTCAATTGTATGATTTTTATTGTTGTTCAATTTAATATTTTTTATTAAAAAATTCTGATTGATTTGTTTAAACTATTTATTGACAAAATCAAAAATATTCAAAAACCGGATGGTACAGAAACGTGACGCCATATTGCCGTAACGGACTTCCGTTGCATTGTCGTCCAGTTACCTCCTAGTCGCGCCTAAAGAAGTTTTACTTCAAAAGAACATAACCTTTATGTTACAAATATTATTAAGATGGCGCCTTAAATTACTCAATTTATAACTAAAGCGATGACGTAAGTACCATTGATAAAAACAAAGAAATCACTTATCTTTACTCGAATTGTTTTTGTTGTAAACACATTTGATAAGCAGTAAAACATTTGCGACTTATTGTGGTATTAAATGTAATTATTTAAATATAAGTAATTTATATTAAAAAGTCCGTTTTTTTATTGTGATAAACTACGAAACGGCTGAAACGTTTTCCTTGATATCTATACTGACAAATAAGGTACTTTTCAGAGACTAAACTAGACTTTTGCTAGGTTACCTATGACTATAATTCTCCATAGCAGCTAAGTATTATAAAATTATAAAACTTAACAGAGCTAGGTTAAAACCGTAAAAGCGTTGTGGGGTTTACTATATTTACGATTATTAAAAGCAGCTTTCAATTAATCCAGATAATACTAAATCTTATCGTTCACTTCAGAGTGGAGTCGCTGTCATCAGCTTGTATAATATGATTGCAGTTATGAAATGAAAAAAAATAATATCTTTTATATTTATGCATGTAATAAGAATGTAAATCTAACTTGTCTTTTTAGAATTTTGTGAGAAAATTGTAGCACGTGTCTAGGAATCCTTATTTACTATATAGTATAAAACAAAGTCCCCTACCGCGTCTGTCTCTTGGGTTTACCCAAAAACTACTGAACGGATTTTCAAGCGGTTTACACCAGTGGATAAAGTGATTAATGAGGAACTAATTTGTCAAGCATTTTTTTTTTATAATCAGGGCGGGACAACGTCTGCCGGGCCCGCTAGTAAGTAATAATAAAATACATTTCAATCATTTTTTAAAATGCCTGTTTGTCTGTTTGTTTAGACACGCATCACTATCAAAGTACTGCGTTCACTATAGAACATCATGAAGCATATCCTTAAGTAACATTTAGTTTTCGTTAGCGTCTAATAACCATTAGAAATGGTTCTCTTTACCTCTATACCAGTGGTACTCAACCTTTTTTTTAAACGAGCCACAAACACATTTCACTCATAGTGTCGCGGGCCGCAAACTACAAATATTTAGGTATTAAATAAAAAAAAAGTCATTTCAAATTAACAACGTATTAATGTAGTGAAAAATGGTTGTCCAATATAACAAACTTGGTATTGCGGTGTGGTTATCTGGGATCTATTTAATATACTCAGCGTGCTCATAGTTTTTCTGATGGGGACGAAATTTAAAATAATTGAAAATAAAGTATAATCGGGTGGGCCAGTTACAAAGACCCGGCGGGCCGTAGAGTATGGCTGCTCTACACTTTAATCGCATAGGAATAATGTATTACAGTACTAGTTGTCATAAAACCCACTTTTTTCTTTAAACGTTAACTGGTACATTATCAATGTAATAAAAATATATAGCAAATAAACAGTTTATAACAATTATCACCTTCCTCTTTGTTCATACATTATTATTTCAAATTTAACGCAAATTTCCAACTAAGTCGTGTAACTGTTTTATAAAGACAACACATTATAAATGGTCGCTTTTAAGTCGAAATAAAATTAAAGAAGTCACAAAGGAATGATGTGGATATTTAACGGGAAATGTCGAATGAAAAGCCTTAAATAATCTGTTCGGGGGAATTATTGAAGTTTCTTTTGCCATATTGGTGCTTTGGAAAAAGGTGGCTTCGAACCGGTTGCTGACATGCTCGCAGTAAATGATTCCGAGCGAACTCGATTTCCTGTTTTGTTGTTATACAAAATATATATATTCCAATATTTGAACTATACAATTGATTACAATATCTGCAGAATATTGCTTATCACCGAAGTTTAATATAAACTTAGATATGAGTTATTAATTGGTTTGAAATGTTACTTTGTTGATCATCTTTATATAGTACTAGTTGTGCCCGCGACTTCGTCCGCTTGGAACCTTATGTAAAAAACGGTGATTAATAAAGTGATCTGAATGTATTAAGTCCGTTTACTTATCTACTTTTCTCTCGTATTTACGCCGAGACGTCATTAAAATTACTCTAACTTTTGATAGAGAGCACCGATTTTAATGAAACAAAGACTACGTTATTCTCGAAGATATGCTTTGTGATTTTTTTGGTTTTAAACCAAGTACCTTAGCAGTGATGTGTGTTCATACAAACAGACAGACAGAAAGACATTTCTAAAAATTATTGAAACGTATTTTATTACATATTCCTAGACACCTGTAACAATTTTTTTCTCGAAAATCGAAAAAGTAAAGACACGTTAGACGTACATTCTTATTATATGTGTAGATATTGATTTGAAATGTCTATAAATTTTGCTCGAACGCGCTAATCTCGGAACTACTGGTCCGATTTGAAAAATTCTTTCAGTGTTAGATTGCTCATATATCGAGGAAGGCTATAGGCTATATCATCACGCTAAGACCAATAGGGGCAGAACACTAATGAAGAATGTTTTAAAATCGGGGTTGTTTTTCCTTTTAAGAGCTTCCGCTGCGTGTTAGCGTTACCACAGAGTAACTGTTCCACGATGACGAAGTCGCGCGCCGAAGCTAGTTACTATTATAAAGAGAACATATTTAATTAGTTGTTAAAAATGTAGTACTTTCGTGAGACATTAAATAAACGTTTAATAAAATAATGACAAAAGTACAATGGCATCCAATAAATTACGTGATGGAACCTCAAACAAACTGTATTTTCATTAACATAGTTAACTTACAAAATCCGTATGTAATTTAAAAAAATAAATTCGCCTATTAAGCTTCTTTATTAGCAAGTAACACAAGCTGCATTTTTTTTTTATTACAACAACGCTAGGCTAAACTCGAGCATAAGGTAGTATAAATTATAAATTTTTAAAATTAAATAAAAAAAATCAAATATTCAAATTAAAAATGCGCAAAATACAAATGTTGGTATAAATACGTATAACATCGAAACAATTTAGGGATAAAAACATGGTTATTATGGATTGCTATAATAGAATGTATTTTTTTTTGTATTCACGATATTATGCGCAAGCCCGAATGTCATACCGGCTACAAACATTGACGAGGACTACACACTAACTGAACCCGAAATATGTACTTCAAACTAAAAAAGAGTCATTGTGATTGATGTGAAAGAGTCATATTGTTGACGAAAATCGGATACCAAGACCAAGATCGTCAAATTTTAACGTGGTCAAAACAAAGACTGACCGCTGCAAGACAAGACTGAGCCGCGAAACTCTTGCAGTCTATGTGTCGTTACATTTCAAATTAAGTGTTTTTATTTGTTGTACTTCACGCTCCTTACGTCCACAATCCGTAGTCCGGTGAAGCTATGAAGGCCTTACAAGGCCAATAGCATAGTCAGTCCGAAAAAAAAAGTCTACAATCCTAACTAATATTATAAATAGGAATGTGAGGTTGAGTGTGAAAATCGTGCGGCACATGTAAAGGTTTGCATATTGTGTATCACTATCGTATACAAGTGTGCTTAGCTTAGCTCGTATGGATAGCTTGCTTTCTGACCCGATTGTTGTACATCGTTACATGGTGGTAGGGTTCATTTAAACCGGCATGTCTATACCTCAATTAAAAATCAATCACTAAGTACTTATAGGTATTTTGGTAGCGGTACTTCAGAGCTAATAAAAAAAGTATACTACAAACTTGATACAATCGCAATTAATATTGATAAAGCATTAAAAATATCACTGTAACTGTATTGTGTTATCTCCGTAGTAAAATGCTTCAACAAATATTTAGTCCATTGAAATGTTACATTTTTTAGGCCTTACCTTGCGTTTTTTAGAGGACGCAATTTTATTCTTTTGATGTGTAGGGGGGGTCAGTGTTAAGCTAAACAAGTTTGGGGGCCCATACTTATGCCACCCTTGTTATCCGCCATCTTGAAAATAGGGGTTGAAATGGTATTTACGATATCTCTTAAACTATTTATTTTATAAAAAAAATTTGTTAACATTTTTTGCTGAAATTAAATTTTCGACAACTTTGCTCCAGTAACTTTTTGTCGTAGAACTATAAATAAAAAAGTTATAAGCGAAAATCTTCAGAAATTTGAGAAAAAAATTTATATTTTTCGATGTAACTTTTTTTTTATCATTTTACGAAAAAATATATCTGACCATTTTTGTACCCAATCGTTTTTTGATGATCAACTTTTATTCGCATCATTTTTTCATATACAGTCATTAGCTAAGGATTCAGCGCCCCCAAGCGAGTACTATTTTTCAGCACTCTTAACTATACCTATATTATACGTGTGGACCTATAATATGTCATCAGTTATTGTTTGTTTTTTTTTCTTTGTTTTTACTTTATTATTATAACTTTTTTAATTACAAATTTTGCAATATTATTAATAATTAATTATTGACTCTTTTAAATAATAATAAATAATGTTATAATAATTAATAATGTTATAATAATAAAGTAAAAACAAAGAAAAAAAAACAAACAATAAACTGATGACATATTGTTGGTACACACGTATAATAGTGGTAGGGTTCAGAGTGCTGAAAAATAGTACTCGCTTCGGAGCGCTGTAAATCCTTAGCTATTGACTTAATGAAAAAATGATGCGAATGAAAGTTGTTGCTCAAAAAACGATGTACAAAAATGGTCAGATATCATTTTTTCATAAAATGATAAAAAAAAAAGTTACATCGAAAAATATAATTTTTTTCTCAAATTTCTGAAGATTTTCGCTTATAACTTTTTTATTTATAGTTCTACGACAAAAAGTTACTGGAGCAAAGTTGTAGAGAATTTAATTTGCAACAAAAAATGTTAACAAATTTTTTTTATAAAATAAATAGTTTAAGAGATATATCGTAAATACCATTTCAACCCCTATTTTCAAGATGGCGGCCGTGGGACAAGGGTGGCGACCCCACAAACTTGGTTTTAGCTTTACACTGACCCCCCCTACACATCAAAAAAATAAAATTGCGTCCTCTAAAAAACACAACCCCAAATGTAACTTTTCAATGGACTAATTTATAGTAAATAAATCAACGAGAAATGATAACAGGTCGGACATGGCGTCCTTTACCTTTGATATTGCCGTCTATATACTGAACGTATGACTGAATCTATATCCATACCTATAATAAGAATAGAAATGTACCGTGTCTGTACTTATTCGATTTTTATGAAAAAAGTTGTTGCAGGTGTAAGTAATAAAATACAATTCAATATTTTTTACAAATGTCTGTCTGTTTGGTTGAACACGAATCACTGCTAAACCACTGCGTTTACGATAAAACATTATCAAGGTAATCATAAAGCATACCTTCGAGTAATATTTAGTCTTTCTTTCATTAAAATCGGTTCCCTCTATCAAAAGTTATTGTAATTTTAATAACGACGCGACTTAATTACGAGAGAAACGTAGATAGTAATTAGACTTAATACATTTAGGTGACTGTTTTGTACATCAGGTTCCACGCGGACGAAGTCGCGAGCACAGCTGGTTGTATTAATAATGTGGTATTTTATACTTTATTAAACTGGGACTATAATCTCAGCCGGTATGGCTATTATAGGGTGGATAAAGAGTGAACGATGGTAATGTCTGAAAATGAGACCCCTCTCTGTGCGTCCACCACAAATGAATGTAACTACTATGTATTTGTATAAAAATATGTACGGTGATAAGATTACATCAGATCGAGTTTCTTGCCGCTCTGAGTAGATGAGTCGGTTATTTTTAACGTTCATAAGCGCCTTCTCAGGGCCTAAATTGAATCTATTTTCTTTATGAGATGACGTGGATACCTAGAACGGTAATATGCTAAATTTAAGAGTACGGGCACTAAATGTATTTGTCAGAACACGAATATAGAATCCATTGTCATGTCCATTAAACGCGGAACAAAAAAAAAATGATTTAAAGATAAACTGTACTTAAATAAAAATTGTACTCTATAGGAAGCATTGTTACCGATTCGATTGCGTCACAAGCTCGCAAGTCGAAAACACCGGACCCTGACTGAGCAACCCGACTTTCAAGTGTCAAGGCGATAAGCCAATGACCTTAAACAGTTTGATGTTCACATTTCATATTACACTAGCTTCTGCCCGCGACTTAGTCCGCGTGGAAGAGTTACTTCGGGCTAACGCTAACTTTAACTCGCGACTTCCTTTACGTAGAAGGTGAAAATAATTTTAAATAATACGTAACCCCGATTTCGAAACATTCTTCATTGATGCTCCGTTCCTATTGATCTTAGCTTGATGATAGCCTATAGCCTTCCTCGATAAATCAGCTATCTAACACGTAAACAATTTTTCAAATCAGACCAGTAGTTTCTAGTCTTTAGGATTTGACTAGTTTTGGTTTCTTCTGGAAACTCTTGTGTATATATTATCCAATGTTTGAAACTATCTTCTAGAGTTCCTTTGAGGCCCAATAAGATCAAAGCTACTGAACCCGTCAGTATATTATTACAATTTATACTCTTTTTTTTTTTTTTTTTTTTTTGGTGTTGTTTTTTTCCCCTATATCCCTTTTTTTTTTTTTTTTTTTTTTTTTTTTTTTTTAGTTATAAAAATTTTTTTAATAGTAAAAAAAATTACCCATTTTTCCCTTCCCACCCCCTTTTTTTTTTTTTTTTATTTTTTTTTTTTATTTTTTTTTTTCCCCATATTTTATTAATTTTTTCCCAAAAAAAATTAAAAACCTTTTTTTTTTATTTTTTTTTTCTTTTTTTTTTTTTTTTCCCTCCTTTTTAACAATTTTTTTTAAAAAAATTTTTTTTTTTAATTTTTTATATTTTTTTCCTTCTTTCTTTTAGCTGATTTTTTTTTTTTTTCCCTTTTTCTATCACCCTCATTTCCAGAATTTACCGTTCACCTCCCATTAACACACGGAGTAGGGATCACAGTTTTCGCCATTATTATTTTTTTTTTTCTCAGCGTAGTAGTAACTTATTTTTCTTTCTCATGTAAATTCCCCTACCCTCTTCTTCTTTCGCGATAAACTCAAAAACTACTAACGGATTTTCAAGCGGTTTTCCCAGTGGATAAAGTAATTCATGAGGAACGTCTTGGTATATAATTTGTCACGGATTTTTTTATAATCAGGGCGGGACAACGTCTGCCGGCCCCTAGAAGTATAATATTACATTTTGGTGTGGATGTTTTTGTAGATAGTTCTGAGCGAATTATTCATTCAGTTGACCCTTTGTCATTATTTTAACTCTCAACGATGCCGGAGGGAATCATTTAGTACATAATATAAGAACAAGAATAAACTTTATTGAAAACAAAACAAAAATGGCAAAGATAACCTATAACTTTACGGGTAGGAGTTTTTGGCGGGATCTTGGAATGTCACGTAATGGATTTTATATTATATTCCTAATCTTGTGTTATTTGACTCTATATTTTGTTATATATGTGGTGTTTTATGTAATATAGTTTGGTTAGTGAAGTGGATGGGAAATAATACCACGGAGTATGGATTCTGTCTTGTCACAAAATCTCTCGAAACGTTCTACCAAGAGGGCCGCCATCTTGTTAGAATGTTGAAATGATCGCAAGAAACTTGTAGTATCATTATCTACTTGATAATGGCAGTAATCTATCTATCTATCTATATATATATAATCCCATATTCTCTCCTATCTCTGAACCAAGCGAGCGACTTGAAATATGATATTCCTTTCGCCGAGAGAGGCAGCAAACGGATTTTACGATTCCACCCACAAGGGGGTTGCGGGGGGTAAAGGGACAACGTTAGCCGGGCCCGCAGTCACTATACGATTGGTTGTCAAAAACAAAATATACAAGTAATGAAGCTTACAACAAATATAGAGTAACAAAATAATATATTAATTATAAAGAATTACATAACATCTTACCTACATTCGTTTATAAGCCGGATGCTGAACTGTAATGTAAATTAGGTTACTAATTTTATTGAGGTTGTAAAGCTAATAATATCAGGAAAGGCACAAAAAGTATTGAGTACCAGTATTAATTATCATTGGCATCTGTATTAGTATTGAACTGTATCACATGCAGATAGATATCTATACGTATAATAAGAATGTCAATCTAACGTGTCTGTACCTTTTTAGATGTGTGTGAAAAAAAATCTCGTAGGTGTTTTGAAATAAGTAATAAAATATATTTTAATCGTTTTTAGAAATGTTTGTCTATCTGTTTGTTTCTTTTAACACGCATCACTTGCAAAGTACTGCGTTCGCGACAAAACTTCACCAAGAAAATTATAAAGCATATCCTCGAGTAACATTTAGTCTTGGTTTCATTCAAATCGGTTCGGTCTATCAAAAGTTATTGTAATTTTTACGACGACGCCACTTAAGTACGAGAGAATAATAGATAGTAAATAGACTTAATACATTCAGATGACTTTATTAATCGCTGTTTTTTAACATTACGTTTCACGCGGACGGAGCGCGGGCACAGCTAGTCATATATAAAGAAAGAAGGAGTCGATATTATAGAGATAAAAAATCGTCAGCCGTGTGAAATTGAAAAGCACGCACTTCAAAATGAAGAGGACTACGTTTAGGCAATTTGTTTTGGTCATTCCCTCATCGTGACGGTCTTCTCTCGGCGTATTTCACAAAAGGTCACGAAATAAAGACATATGTATAGTCTTATTTCATTTTGAAGTGACATTTCTTATGAGCTTTGAAATGCTGATCTTCTGATCGGCAACATTTTTGTGTGACGAAAAATTGTGGGGGTAAACACTGTGTCGGATAGAGCGTTGAAAATACTGGTCTTATCCGATCACAGAAGTTAAGCAACGGCGAGCGCGGTCAGTCCATAGATGGGTGACCGCTAGGGGACACCGCGTGACGTTAGCTATTTGGTGTATTTTTTATTTAAAATGTTTCACTGTAATACAGTATTTTCACTTCTATCCTGTGTCTCTACGACACACCATTTCATTCTGTGGTCAAAAGCTCAGACATTATAGTATTAGTAGAAGTATTCGAACACGGTGTCCGGGTAAACAATTTTTTTTTAAGTTATCTATATATGTATAAACTAGCGGCCCTGCGGACGTTGTTCTGCCCTGATAATAAAAAAACCTTGACAAATTGTATACCTTCCTCATGAATCACTCTATGTACTGGTGAAAACCGCATGAAGATCCGTTCAGTAGTTTTTGAGTTTATCGCGAACAGACAGACAGACAGACACGGCGGAGGGCTTTGTTTTATACTATGTAATGATAGATTGTTTTCTCCTCTACTTGACAAACGATTCTTTTTGTTTAGTAGGTACTGTAGAGTTTTAGTGCTATTTTTTTTTAAGTTATTTTTTTTTCGCAGCTTACATCGAGCCCCAGCTTTTATTCACAAATTTCTATTCGTACTTCACACTCCTTCTTACGTCTACAATGTATAATTCTCAATACAGTTATTAGCATTAAAAAAAATTAAAAAGAAATATACATAATAATATCTGTAAATTAACAAGTGTAGAAAAAACTTTGCACCATTTATTATGGTTGCATTTCGGTCACTGGCAATTATTCATATGAAGACTCAATTCCACGTACACCCATTAATTAATACCGAACTAAGTATAGCTTATATTATGGTCATTCAACTTGAGATATCAGTCATATATACACATATGTGTATATGGGACATTCCACGCCAAATCGGACTGTTAATTTTTTTTTTCCAATTTTTTGATGTTTTAGTACCCCTTAAAACAGCCCTCCTGGTAAATTTTTACATCTTTTTATTACTCGTTCAAAATATAGTTTTATGGACAAATTTTTAAAAATGGATCTAATTTGATATTTTTTTTTTGTTTTACATGGGCTTTATAGAACACCAATTCGAAGATATTTCAATATTTTTTTATAAACACTTCTGAATTGTAGATCAAATTTTAAAGAATTTTCAAACCACCCGTTTTGCCGTGGAATGGCCCGTAAATGTATACCAGGTGAAAGGTTACACACTCGCAGTGTTCTAAGATATATTACATCACATTTAACATATTAAATAATATCAAAACAAATATTAATACATAACAAAGAGAACCCAAGTAAAAGTTTGTAGACTTTAAAAGGATATAGACAATTGGTTATCCTAGTCTGGGTATTAAATTGATGAACTTGATAATATAAGATGTATAGAATTAAAAGCGTTAGTAGTTAGCGGGGTGGTAGGGTGTCTGACCCGACTGAATTGCGACCACCGTACACCAGGTGGAACACCCGCCATAGTGGCACGTTTGGGCATGTCGCGTTCCGGGATCAGCCGGTGTATATCCAGCAACCGTTGGGGGGGGGGGCTGTCCCTGACTGGGTCGCTTTCAGGCCGGCATGACAGCGGCGACCGGCGATGGATAGTATGTCTTTCGGTGGTCGCCATTGTTTTTGGATTGTACTGTGCTTACCATCAGGCACAGTACAGTCACTTTGCCGAGCTACAATAAAAAAAAAAGTTTAGATTCCACTTTTAAGAACGCTTCGGTTTTTCTCTTATTCGCTTCAATGCTTATTGAATGTTACTCTTCACGCTGTCATTATATTATACCAGGTGAAAGGTTACGCACTTGAAGTATTCTAGGATATAATACTTTATGGTCAGATTTAACATATAAAATAATAATATCAAAATAAATATTAATAAACAACAAAGCGAACCTAAGTTAAAGTTTGTTCTAACACTTTCAAAAGTATAAACACAATCGTAACAAAACTAGGTGCAATGATCGATACCCAAAGCTGTAGGGAACCCGGAGTTTATAACCTTCGATAATAAAACGGACAATGAACCCTTTTGTTTTGTTCATACCGTTCCCACGTTCACTTTCAAATGAAAGTGAAATCACCCGACAGTTATTGATACTGTTTTTTAACACAGAAGCGTAGAGGATTGCGTATCATTTTCTAGATATTTAGGTCAAATATTAAGCACCTATTTTTTAATTGATTTAGGACAAGAATCGAGTGCAGACTACCTTCGATAAATATTGCTACTGTCTAAACTTTCAGCCTGTATATAATATAACACTCAGATAAAGAACTGACAATTGTGCGAATCTCATAAAAGCGAGTCATGTGTAATGATCGAACCCGCTGCCTTTGAAATCAGTAGTAGGATTTACTATAATCACAGTACCAGGCCTGTCAATATAGAATATTACACTTATTAATTTAATTTATCAGGTATATTAAAGTTGTAGTATAGTTGGAAGTAAAAGTAACAAAAACCTTGTTTGGTAGGTAATTTACAGAAACATTGTTAACGGTGGTGAAAAAAAAAACACAAAATTGTATTTTACGAACAAAATGTAAGGTCATTTGTTATCACAACGCGACGCTGTGTAACTGATAGCTGTTAACCGAATTCACTGTTGCAATGTGACCTCGAACTATGATTAAAAGTAAACTTCTCTTATCTATGTTTGCTTTCTCGAAAATATCTCTAGAAAAAAATTCGCGTATAATCTTTATTGGCAGTTGAAGCGGAAACTTCTTTAGGTGCGTTGAGCGGTATTTTTGGCAGGAGATTCATTTATAATTTCGCGACATGACATGGTGGTAAGCGTGACCGGTGGTATTGCGCCTGCGCGGCTTGCGTCAAACTAGCGATGCGTAGTATAGGGATTTATGTACATCATTTTTTTTTTCGAACTGACTACGCTATTGACCTAGCAAGGTCTTAACAGCTTCACCGGACTACGACTTGTGTACACTAATATTGATATTTTGTATTGAGATTGTGTAGCTCATAACATATTTGATTATTTAATAACTTCTATATCTATATATATAATAAGAATGTAAATTTAACGTGTCTGTACTTTTTCGATTTACGTGAAAAAAAATTGTTGCAAATGTCTAGGAATAAGTAATAAAATACATTTCAATTATTTTTAGAACTGTTTGTCTGTCTGTTTGTATGAACATGCATCACTGCTAAAGTACACATCAATCATAAAGCGTATCTTCGAGAATAACTTAGTCTTTGTTTCATTAAAATCGGTCCACTCTATCAAAAGTTATTGTAATTTTAATGACGACGCGGCGTATGTACGAGAGAAAAGTAGATAAGCAAATGGACTTAATACATTCAGATGATTTTATTTATGTATTTTTGCATTAGGCTCCACGCGGAAGAAGTCGCGGGCACAGCTAGTACTATATAAAAATCTAAATAATTATTGTACGCAGTGCCAATAGATGTGAAAACCAGATCGATATTAATAATCGCAATACACAAATTATTGAAAAAAGAGAAAACACAGTTATTCCATTGTTTTGAGTGTTCACGTCTGTCGGCAGTCCTTATGACTGCCTTGACTTTTTTTGACGTTTCAGAAACGGTACGATCAAACTAAAGCCAATTAAGGCTTATTTATCTATCTACTAGCGGGCCCGGCAGACGTTGTCCCGCCCTGATTATAAAAAAATCCTTGACAAATTATATACTACTAGCGGGCCCGACAGACGTTGTCCCGTCCTGATTATAAAATATCCCTGATAAATTACATACCAAAACGTTCCTCATGAATCACTTTATCCACTGGTGAAAACCGCATGGAGATCTGTTCAGTAGTTTTTGAGTTTAACGCGAACAGACAGACAGAGAGACGCGGTTGGGGACTTTGTTTTATACTGTGCAATGATTATAGATAATATAATTAGTTAATAGCTTCTATCCGCTCCTATTGCCCTTAGCGTGATGATATATAGCCTATGACACTCACAAATAACGTGGCTTTCTATTGGTAAAAGAATTTTCAAAATCGGTTTAGTAGTTCCTGAGATTACCCCCTACAACGTCACAAACTCCCAAACTTTACCTCTATAATATTAGGTCTTTACCTATAAATTCCGTTTTTTATAAAAATCTTTTTTCTTTTTTTTATTTTATTAACAATAATCACCACCACAATCATCTTTCCAACGCAGTGGCAGTATTATGCCTTTCTTAAAAAATCAGCTGGACGGGAGGCACCAAATTCTTCAAAGTCATTTTGTACTGCCTCTCGGGTATAATTTTTTTCCCGCCAAGGAGTATCCAAATTCTGAAAAAGTAGTAGTCTGTAGGCGTAAGGTCTAGTGAGTAGGGCGGATGACGGAGAACTTACAACCCCAGTTCTTCAACTTGAACCGTCTCTGTGCAGATAGTCGCGTGTTGTCGTGCAAGCACGAACGAGCATTTACCAATCTGGTTTAGATTGCCAGCTTCTCCATCATTTGTTCAGTTCTTCACAGACACATCTCAAAATCTCACCCCTTTTGAAAACTGTGATAGTCACACCGGCGCAGACCACCAAACAGTACCATCACTTTTCTAGGGTAAGTTTTCTTAGGGCATTGTTTAGGTGCTAACCAGACCAATCAACTTCTAGCCTTCGGACAAACAAATCCATTTTTCACCAAACAATCGGCAAAATCCTTCATTTTTGTCTTTAGCAGTGCAAGGACGTCTCGACGCGTACTTCGCGCTGCACATTAGTTCGGGGCACCCATTTTCAAGCTTTTTACCTCCAATTACCAATGGCCCAAATTTAACCAACCAAAGCTGCTCAATTCACCGAATGTGATCACACTTCTACAACCCTTTAATCTCATTCACAAAATCTTCACACCGCAGCATTTTTCAGTCAAATTCCCAAACGAAGCGAGCAAACCAAAACAGGTGGTGCGTGGTTTGAGTGTTAGCTCCGAAACGTCGTATGTCGTGCCGTTTGTCCGCGTTCTCCACACGACCAATTCCATAAACCGAATTAACGACCAAACAAAAAATTAAAGCATAAAATGAACACAACAAAAACAAACACTAATCCTAATAACACCAACAAAAATTTTTAAATGGTCAGACTCAAACGCAACAAGGAAAGACCAATAAAAATTAAGCCCCTCCCACTTTTCTCGTGAAAATTACACCTGCAACCTACACAAAGCAGAAGCTCTCAAAAAAAACATCTCATTTTAACTTTTCATTTTGCTCCGCTCCTATTGCCTACGAATAAACCAAACCATTCCAATACAAAACACAAAATCAAACGGACCAACCTAATACCCCACAACCCACAACACAAACTCACAACCACAAACTTACCCTTAAAAAAAGAAAACGTTCCTCATCAATCACTCTATCCACCAGTGACAATACCGCATGACAATCCGTTCGGTAGTTTTTGAGTTTATCGCGAACAGACAGACAGACGGACGCGATAGGGGATTTTGTTTTATACTATGTAATGATGATAATGATACTGACATTGTAATGGTAAAATAACATCTGCGCACAATTTTGTACATTTACTTCAGGAATGCCCCAGGTTTAATTCGAAGAGATTAGGGGATTTAATACTTTGAAAAACTACGTTCGATTGTCTAGGCTTGGTGGAGAGGGAGTCCGCCGTCAAATCATTTGTGGATTTTGTAAAGCATGCCATTAATCTCAACAAATGTTTGAAAATAAAAACTACAGGACGTTGAAATTACGCTGACTCTTTTACTTGTGTCTAAATTATTAGATCCGGAAAGTTGGTCACCACAGTTGGAATTTCAAAATTCTTAGAGGGTATGCCCATCGACTGCCCATTTTTGCCCACCTCTATAAATCGAACATCATTATTCGATTCGAAGATTATTAACAAAGCCCTAGTTATCGGCTAACTAAATCACGAGGAGCACGAGCAATTAATATGCACTAAAAATATATCTATTTCTACAAGGTATGAGACCGCGCGGGGCAATCGTATTGTTGAGTTTTATGCAATAATCGTTGTATATAAGCCATCTAATTTGCGTAACTGCGGTGCACAGTTATTATTGATAATGTAGTTTTAGCTACACGTATATTAACTATGTATTAGCTAGTACCTACGTCTTGGTTTGCGTCGTTTGTTATCTTAAAATAATAAAATAAAAACTTTAATAACGTTATACGAAATGAAACTATCGTAGAGTTTTTGGATCTTGGAATGCCATGTAATGGTCTTTATATTTTATCCATAATCTTGTGTTATTCGGCTCTATATTGTGTAATGTTGGTGGTGCTTTACGTAATATAGTTTGGTTATTGTGCATGAGTCAAGTGGATCGGAAATAATACCACGGAGCATGGATACTGACTTGCCACAAAACTCCCAGGAAAGTTCTAACAAGATGGCCACCATCTTGTTAGTACATTGAAATGATATCAAGAAACTTGTAATATCGATACTCACTTGACAATGGCAGTAATAGTCTACTAGAAGACTGGTTGCCAAAAATAAAATAGAAGAAGAAGAAGCTATCGTAATATTTTTTTTAGATAAGCGCCATATATCTAAGAAGTGTATCTAGAAAAAAACGAAATTAATCCAGTACTTTTTTAGTGATATGCGCACAACTGCAGACCTCCACAATTTTAATTATATAAAAGATTTTAACCGGAATTGTTTCTAAACGATTAAAATTCAATTAACATGTTCAGAAAATTAATTAACAGCTAGTTCTATGAAATGGACGCAGACATATATGAAAATATATTTTTATTTTCTTCTACGTCTTTACGCATACGCTTAACTTGATAATATTGGTCCATCAAAAACCATAATATGTCAACATTATTTTTATATCGTAGGCAAACGAACAGGTGGGTCACCTGATGTTAAGTTTTCACCGTCGTACATAGACACCAACAACACCAGTAGAGTCGCAAGTGCGTTGCCAGCCTGTGTTTGGGCGAGGGGGAGGTGGGCCTCTAGCGCTTTCACTGACCGAACGAACCGCAACAATGCAAGCACTGTTACTTCACGTCGGTGTTTCTCTAAGGGGATGGTACTACTCCGTGCGAGCCGACCCATTCTTGCTAAAACCAGTAATAGGCTTCAGCATGGTTCTACCACCTACAACGTAAGATGTCGAAAAGTGGACTCTAATGAAACTCTAAATCAGAACTTCTGGGACACGTTTTGAGACATCAAACCACAAAAAAAATTAAAAACAAATTTTATCTCCATCGTACACGAAAATACGTTACACGTAATTGAAGCGTGAAAAACACACGTATATTACGTGGCTCTGTGTGTATTATTTGTTTTTTGAAGTAATAAATTGCTATGACGGTGATTTTTATTCTGCAGTAGTCAGTTACGGATTACTTGCGTTAATAAGCTACCAATACACTTATGTCTAAGTAACAATTGTATATTGTAGTGACGCGTACCTACCAGCGCAACAATGAAAAAGGGCCCTCGAATTACAGGAGCCCAGATGTGTATAAGGAAAAATTCGTAAAATTGTAATTCGCGTCGTTTACAAGACGTGCTGGTCGAATGGTTTGATCAATAATGGCTCAGTTGATAGCCTGTTCGGACACCGCGTCTAATGCTAAATCCTATATAATCTATACTAATATTATAAAGAGGTAAAGTTTGTGATGTTGTAGGGGATAATCTCAGGAAGTACTAATCCGATTTTGAAAATTCTTTTACCAATAGAAAGCCACGTTATTTGTGAATGTCATAAGCTATAATATCGTCACGCTAAAATCAATGGGAGCGGAGCAACAATGAAGAATGTTTAAAAATCGGGGGTTTTTTTCCTTTTGAGAGCTTCCGCTGCGTGTTAGCCCAAAATAACTATTCCACGCGTACGAAGTCGTGGGCAGAAGCTATTAATTAATTATATTATTATGACGAGGTAAAGTTTGTGAGGTTGTAGGGGGTAATATCTGGGGAGTTGGAGAAAAAATGGTCGAACGAAAACGTTTCTAACGAACGCTCGAGACAAAAGTTGTAGCTTGATAATGTCTATTTATTACCGCCCAACGAAGTGGGCACGGATCAGCTAGTATTTAAAAAAGGTGAAGTGTCAATTCTACGTTCGCAGATTCGAACTGCGATTTCGCGTACATTTACTAATCTAAATTGTTGCGATTATCGGTTCACGGTGAAGAAAAACATCGCGAGGAAACCTGAACTTGAGAAATGTTCTTGTAGTACCATTGTATGTGGGAAAATATAGAATTCTCGGAATTTGAAATCGCCAATATGACGTGGGCTGGCGTGGTGATTATTCCCGTACCTTCGTTCGGGAAGAGGCATATAACCCTGCAATAGGTCTCCTGCAGGCTGATATAAATACGCACAGCCCTAACTTCTTAATGAGAATATTGTGTGAATTAATAATGAAAATAGCAAATAGTATTCATAGTTCGTAGAAAGTAGCCCTTTCAACAATTTCTGCTATAAAGTCCACATGAGACTAGCCACGTTACTCTGATATACCATTTCGTTCCACGAGTTACACAATAATTAATCAAAGAATTCCTTAAATATATATTTGCTTTTATTATAATCAGATTACATTACAAAAAAATACATTTAAAATGCTCAAACTGTTACCTTTGGACTCTTATGTATATTTACACAGATGTAAAATTAATTGATTAAGAAATTAATATAAAATGTAAATCGATTAGTATTCAAGGTTAACCACGCTTATGGTCCGATGTTTATTTTTGCAAATCTGATACCTACTTTTTAAAAATATTTTTTAAATTAATCCTTTGTTTTATGAATTACCTAAGAAACTGACGCTCAGTTCCGGTCTCGGTTTCCGGTCAGTTTTGTTCAATAAAACACCGCAAAAATCGCTATGTATAAATATTTATACACGGAAAATATATAACACAATATCCATTTTGCGATAAGTTAGTTCATTATTACAATAAATAATAATAACATAAAATGGTAACAAAGGCGTGCGAAACCGTTGCAGTACCATTAGTATACAGTTTTAATTGGTTTAGACGTTAATTAGTAGTCCGGTGAAGCTGTTAAGACCTTGCTTGGTCAATAGCGTAGTCAGTTCGAAAAAAAAAAAAAAATTATTGGTTTAGTATTTCTTTATTTTGTCTTACTGTTACTTTTCATAATATTTTAAAGTCTTTAGATGGTAGAGCCACGCTGATGCTATTACAGGTTTTATCATGAATGGGTCGGCTCCCTCGGGGTAGTATCACCCTCTCACGGAAAACCGACGTGAAGTAACAGTGCTTGCATTGTTGCGTTCCGTTCGGTCAATGAGAGCGCCGGAGGCCCAACTCCCGTCCCCTTCATCTTCTCTCTTCCCCCAGCACAGGCTGGCAACGCACTTGCGACTCCCCTTAACATCAGGTGACCCACCTGTCCGTTTGCCTCATACGACATAAAAAAAATGGTCTTAGATTATCAATTTTATTTCTCTTTCTGTTCCAATTTCCTTGTTTTCGTATTAATATGTTAAATTTTTAAATATGGAAAATAGTTTAATATATAGTATTATTACAATTTAATTTATTGTTGGAGCATGTCGTGGTTGTCTTTAAATACGACTGCATTTATAATGAACCACCATGCTACTACTTTTAATATATTTACTAGTGTATTGTCATGTTGACGACACTAAAATAAATAAAAAAAATGTGTGGTGTGTACCCGTAAGTTTTTTATTTCTTTTTTTTTTTCATATTTATTATTTCTCTTTATATATTAATAAAAAAAAAAAAAACCCTTTTTTTTTTTTTGGCAAAAAATTTTTTTAATATTTTAAAAAAAAAAATTTAAATTAGATAAAGTTTAAACAAAAGGATTTTATTATCATAGACATGAATACAAAAAAGATGGCGCGTAACGGAAAAATGTGACGGTAAATTTTTTCCAACGCCGATAAAGAAGTTTCACTTCAAAAAGTGTGTGTGTGTACTTATGTACAAGCGTTAGAAGTTATACCTCTTTGGCGTAACAAGATAAAAATCTTTTCAAAATTTTTATCTCTCGCCTTATTCTACGTTTGTAGGAAAAACGACACTAACAATAGAAATAATGTATTTAATACATTGAAAGTTTTAATACAAAGAAATACAAATAAACAAAAGGTTGACTATAGCTAACTTCAGGGCGTCGGTTTTTCGTGACGGTGTGCGCGCGCATCGTAAAAATTTACTCTCATCATTTTTCCCTAACGCGCCAAAAGAAGTATAACTTCAATAAACCCAGTTTGTGGATAAAAAGTTAGGATTTCAACAAAAACGAAATGTCTTTGATGTAAATGCCGGATCTAATTATCAATCCTAACTAATACTGTAGATGCGAATGTCAGATTGTTTATTTGTTACGCTTTACCTATTTCACCGATCAACATAAAATTTTGCAAGCACGTTGTGAGGGATATAGAATAGGACACTTTTCTTCCAGAAAACAGTATCATTACATAGTATAAAACAAAGTCCCCTACCGCGTCTGTCTGTCTATCTGTTCGCGATAAACTCAAAAACTACCGAACGGATTGTCATGCGGTTTTCACCGGTGGATAGAGTGATTGATGAGGAACGTTTTAGTATATAATTTGTCAAGGATTTTTTCATAATCAGGGCGGGACAACGTCTGCCGGGCCCGCTAGTTATTATTATAAAGCTAGTTTAAAATAAACCCAGCACCACCTAGCGGCGAGTTATAGTGCAATGGATAGCAAAAAAAATCTTCTCGATAAAAATACAGGCATGTGTTAATAAACATTATATTCGGCCTTCAAACGGGTTATCGATCTCATATACTCATTTATTATATAACTGATTACCGATAACTTTAATAGTTTTGACATGATTCAGCCTCCGAAGAACTATATTTTCCTTATATATATACAATTGATTTTACTATATATATGTATATAAAACACGAAGAGATGTATGATTATTAACGAGGGAGTTTTTGGCGGAAACCTTTGAATATCATGTAGTGGATTTTATATTAATTATTCATTATCATGTATTATTTGACTCTATATTTTGTACTATAGTCCGGTGAAACTGTAAAAAGAAAAGGCAGTTCGAAAAAAAAATTTTGTAATATTGGTGGTGATTTATGTAATATAGGTCGGTTATCGTGCACTTGCAACTGAAGAGCATGGATTCTGACTTGCCACAAAACTCTCTGGAAAGTTCTAACAAGTTTTTTTTCCTCGAATTGATACGCTATTGACCTAACAAGGTTTTCTTTTTCGAACTGATTACGCTATTGACCTAGCAAGGTCTTAACAGCTTCACCGGACTACTGTTCTAACAAGGCAGCCACCATTCTGTTAGTTCATTGAAATGATCACAAGAAACTTGTAAATCATTACGTACTCGACAATGGCAGTAATAATGTACTAGAAGATTGGTTGCCAAAACTAAACTGGGTCGCTTTCAGGCCGGCATGACAGCGGCGACCGGCGATGGATAGTATGTCTTTCGGTGGTCTCCATTGTTTTTGGATTGTACTGTGCTTACCATCAGGCACAGTACAGTCACTTTGCCGAGCTACAATAAAAAAAAAAAATTAGAAAATATTTGTCAAAAACTGATAGCGAGTGATTAAGAGCGTGTAACAGGATATAACTTTTTATTAAATTTGTCCGACTCTGTGTCTGTCTGTTTCAACAAGTTAATCTTCAAAATTACTACACGAATTTTAATGGGGTTTTTCACAGATGATTATAGTGCAATTTGGGGTGATGACATGCATTATTTCATCAAAATTGGCTCACATAACAAACAGATACATCCTTAGTTTAAAGTTTTCGGATTCTTGTCAGCTTGTAAAAATCAAAAGATGGCGCTTTATTAGTTGATAATTAATAATTAATTTTAACAGTTCACATTACGAGCGTGGACTTTATTGTCACTTGCTTTTCTCACGGTTAACTCTATTCAAATCGAACAAGCTTTTTGTTCTGTATTCTTAATCATTCCGCTTCAAACTTTGTACACTAAGAAGCTCTAAAAATCCCAAAAAGCATACAAAGTCGCGGGTACAACTATATAATACGCATAATAAAATGGAAGTCGTATTTATAAGAGGAAACGCGTGATTAATACCATATTACACACGGTGACTATACTTTTTATAAACAATTATAGCTTTAATTACCATTTGCGACTGCGAGAGACTTTTTACGCTATCTGTTGTGTAAAGATATTGGTAGGGTGTTAAGGCTTTCTAAGCCCACCTGATTAGATACCACCCTCGATTTGAACGTCTGTCGCCAAGCACCTATAGATGCGTTCCGGCAGCTGTACTTGAGAAGTAAATCCTCTAGATTTAGCGTGTTTACCCTTATATACCACAATAGCTGTGCCCGCGACTCCGTCCGCGTGGAACCTAATGTAAAATCATCTGAATGTATTAAGTCAATTTACTTATTTACTTTTCTCTCGTACTTAAGTTGCGTCGCCATTAAAATTACAATAACTTTTGATAGAGTGAACCGATTTTAATGAAACCAGGACTAAATGTTACTTGAGGATATGCTTTATGATTTTTTTTAGGCTTTTCCGTGCGCGCTGTACTTTAGCAGTGATGCGAGTTCAAACAAACAGACAGACATTTCTAAAAATGATTGAAATGTATTTTATTACCTATTCCAAGACACCTACAATATTTTTTTTCACACAAATCTAAATAGTACCTACAGACAGTACACGAGATCGTAGTCATACCGCAAAAGACCACTAATGTATATAAAGACCATATTGCTTTAGAAATACAATGCTTTTAAAGTTTTAGATTAATTTCAAACTCTTAGTTGATATTTTAAAAATACATTATTATCTTAACTAATATTATAACCGCCAATGTGTGTATGTTTGTTTGTTACGCTCTCACGCCTTATGTTAGTAAAAATTCGTTGCATAGTTAAGGGGATTGAGAGAAAAGAGAACAGACACCTATAGTGACTTTTGGCGATATAGTTTAAAATGAACTAATAATAACATCATTTCATCAAGATGAATACCGTAAGGGATTGTAGCTCTCGAGTATCTTTGGCTTTGGCAGACTGGCTGATGCGTCTCAATTTATTGTAAATTAGCGAGCCCGGCAGACATTGTAATTATTAAAAAATCCTTGACAAATTATATACCAAAACCTTCCTCATGAATCACTTTATCCACTGTTTAAAACCGCATGAAAATCCGTTCAGTAGTTTTTGAGTTTATCGCGAACAGACAGACAGACATACAGACGCGGTAGGGGACTTTATTTTATACTAGCAGGCCAGACAGACGTTGTCCCGCCCTGATTATAAAAAAAATCCTGGACAAATTCTATATCAAAACGTTCCTCGTGAATCATTTTATCCGCTGGTGAAAACCACATAAGATCCGTTCAGTACTTTTTGAGTTTATCGCGAACAGACAGACAGACAGACAGACGCGGTAGGGGACTTTATTTTATACTAGCAGGCCAGGCAGACGTTGTCCCGCCCTGATTATAAAAAAAATCCTGGACAAATTCTATACCAAAACGTTCCTCGTGAATCATTTTATCCGCTGGTGAAAACCACATAAGATCCGTTCAGTACTTTTTGAGTTTATCGCGAACAGACAGATAGACAGACGCGGTAGGGGACTTTATTTTATACTATGTAATGATAATGATGATAGAATATGTTATTCAAACAATTGAACGATCTCTTATGTCTATTTTACGCATTCCGAGTATTATTATGACTCCGTCCAAGTCAATCTAGACTTCAACAGTGGTGCCCGTAGCTCCTACAGAATCAAGGGACCAATTGAATTGAAGACTCGAATAAAAACTTATGACAATTGTAATATTTAGTCTAGTATACATCGTTTGCATTCTGCAATGCTCGCAATACCGGAAGACTGTACTTCCTTGTCTCAGACTCAAAGTTGTTTCCTTTTACCTTGCAAGTCTAAATAATTCTGACACATGTTCCGATATTATCAGAAGGAAAAATAACAATAACTCTGTAATAGTATTGGAAATACAGTTAGGTTTTTTTAATCTAATAGTAAATGATTAATTAATTGTAGTCATTTAATTTAATCGACCTTATTGTAGGGGAAATATTAAATCGGCTCCTTAATTAAGTATTTTCCAATACAATGAGATAACAGATATCGGAAAATACTGGCTGCCAAATTGTGCGTCCATACATAATGCTACTGCATAAATTTCAATTTAAAAAAATTTGGTTTACTTCTCAGGCACTTCGCCCCCGTATAGAATAAAAATTATCACGACACTTTTATTTAATAGAAAATTCTTATAGCCTAGTAACCTAAGATTTTAATAAGCACTACAATTCACTAAGGGAATATTGTAAGATAGATTTTAATGGTTTTTCCCTGTGTATATAAAACTAATGTCTCCCCGCGACTTCGTCCGCGTGGAATAATTACTTTATGCTAACGCCGATTTTGAAACATTCTCAATTGGTGCTCCGCTCCTATTGGCCTTAGCGTCTTAGCTCCTATAGCCTTCCTATATAAATGAGCTATCGAAAATTGAAAGAATTTTTCAAATCGGATTAGTAGTTCCCGAGATTAGCGCGTTCAACCAAACAAACAAACCCTCCAACTTTATAATATTAATATAGATGTATTTTTAAGGTAATAAAGTAACTCAGGCAAAGTCGCGGGTATCAGCTAGTGTACATTAAAATATTGACATTTACACTACACATACACTTTCTCATTTCTCTCTTCACTGTCACTACTTTACTAAGGCTTTATTATGACTCGTAAATAACTTGAATTTGTCATTTTGAATTAATTTCCGCTATCGTTTTGCTCTTTTGAAATTCGTAATTAGGCGCTAAATCTGATTGCGGCAAGCCATTGCTCGTCGCAACGCGTATTTTCCGGGTGACCGTACTCGGTGCGTCTCTAATCGACATGTAATTATGATTAGATATGTGGCTGACAGACAAGTTTAGATATATTTTTGTTTTTTTTTAATACTAATTTTTAAATTATTTTGTTATAAGTAACAATTTTATTTATTTTATTTTATTTTGGGACACAAACTTCCAGTAGATTATTACTACCATTGTCAAGTAGGTACCTAATGATATTACAAGTTTCTTGCGATTACTTCAATGAATTAACAAGATGGTGGCTGTCTTGCTAGAACTTTCCAGGGAGTTTTTATTGCAAGTAAGAATCCATTCTCCGTCGTATTATTTCCGATCCAATTCACTTGTGCGCGGTAACCAAACTATATTATATAAAACACTACCAATTTAAAAAAAATATTGAGCCAAATAATACAAGATTATGAATAAAATATAAAGACTATAACATGACATTCCAAGATCCCGCCAAAACCCCCAAAGTAACAATACTATTTGATATAATTTCATGTAAAACCTCATTTGTATCGAATCTTTTTAATGTGTTACTTGAAAGCAGTAAGGTTAAACTGTGTTATGTAATTTCTGTGGAAGTTCTAAATTTAATTTTGAAAAAAGAAAAGAAGCAAGGATTTTAGAATTTGTTCGATAACGGACATGTTGAGCTTTGCAGTACAAAATACAGAAAAATAAAAGGAAAGTAATGAAAACATATGGAATTATAAGTATTATTAAAATAAAAGAGTTTGTTAATTACAGAGTATAACTATATGTTGATTGTTGTGAACATGGAGGAATATCTTATTAGCTCATTTGTGATTATCCCAATAATTTAAGTAAGTTAGTTGAAGACTTTTTTGTTTGCTTTCATTGAATAAAAGTTGTTACATATACAGACATGTCACGTAGTGAGTCGTTTATTTATTTTAATAATCAACCTTAATTTAACGTAACCGATATATCGCACTTTTTTTTATTGACGAGGGGAAATCCATTATAGATACCTACTCTCCCGGGGGAGAGAGTGGGTTATGTCCGACTCCCACGGTCTAAACCCCCCCGTTGTACCTCTACTGCTGTAATGGAGTGCCACGGGTTCGAACTAGCTAGCACCATGTCGCTCCGGCAGCTGGCCCAGCCTCATCCTGGACCTCCCGCGCTAAGAAAGACAGCCTGGTAAATCCCGACTACCTTCCAAACGGCCAAACCAGTGCAATGGAGAGACGGGCTATCGCACCTAATTTTATTAACTACACAGGGTCTATAGTAAATTTCAGGCCAGGTTCTTTTCTTTATGCTAAAAGATCTATCATCGTAAACAATTTAAAAGGACGCCGAACTCATATGTATGCCTCAAAACAGACTATAATTCAAAACGAAATGACGCAGCATACTATCGGTTTTTCATTTAATTTTGGAACGCGTCCCAAATTACTTTCTTATCGTGTGATGTCTCTGTCAGGGGAATACCCGACTCGTCTACGAATCTGTCAAGTATTTGTTCCAGTTCGGTAAAATCCCAAAACCGTGATTGCTACATTATTATGCTTGTTTTTGTTTTATCTATACAACAATTCCTTCGAATATAACTTGCCCATACCTTTTCTAGTTTTTCATGATCTGTAAAGCGAAAAATAATTTCAAATATATAAATAATAAAGTAAACGTGCACGTAGGTTCTTGCTCGGTAACCTTGTAAATGCATAATGTAACATTACACTCGAAGTTAACGCCTTTCTAAAATGAACGGACCGTTGTTTTCGTGGCAACTTAAGCGATTTTTGGAAATAATATTTACTAATTCATTTGATTAAAAAGTGTTCGTCCTCGAATCATACTAATGACTCTATGCATACAAATAAAATTTAAGAATGTCATTCCTTTGGGCTAATCTTCGAAATGATTGTACAAATAACTGTGGTACCTTACTACATAAGAAAGGATTTTTTAGGCTACATATCCATTATTTTTTTTTATAATGATTAACGAGATATAATAAGTTTTAACAATGGTAACTTAAATCGATAAAAGGGTAATAGCGGTTAAGTAGCAAAAAGGTAAAAAAAAGTATCTAATCCATACATATAATAAGAATGTAAATCTAAAGTGTATCTACTTTTAGATTTTTGTAAAAAAAATTGCTGCATATATCTAGGAATCATTACATAGTATAAAACAAAGTCCTCTACCGCTTCTGTCTGTCTGTTCGTGATAAACTCAAAAACTACCGAACGGATTGTCATGCGGTTTTCACCAGTGGATAAAGTGATTCATGAGGAATGTTTTGGTATATAATTTGTCAAGGATTTTTTTTTAATAATCAGGGCGGGACAACGTCTGTCGGGCCCGCAAGTAAGTAATAAAATACATTTCAATTATATTTTAGAAATGTCTGTCTGTTCGTTTGAACACGTATCACTGCTAAAGTAATGCGTTCATGATAAAACCTTTTCAAAAACATCATAGGGAATATCTTCGAGTAACATTTAGTCTTTGTTTTATTAAAGTCGGTTAAGTCTATCAAAAAGTATTGTAACTTTAATGACCACGCGCCTTAAGTACGAGAGATAGATAGTAATTAGACCTAATACATTCATATGACTCTACACATCACTGTTTTGTACATCAGGTTCCACGCAAAGTCGCGAGCACAGCTAGTCTTGTATAAGAATAAAACGAATAACAACATTGATATTCGAAAATATATAGAACATATTTTTATTCGTATATTGGTAGGTGGTAGAGACACGCTGAAACTATTACTGGTTTCAGCATATGGGGTCGTCTCGTCCGGGGTACTACCACCCGACCCACAGAAACACCCACGTGAAGTAACAGTGATTGCATTGTTGCGTTTCGTTCAGTCAGTGAGAGCACCGGAGGCCCACCTCCCATCCCCTCTCCTCGTCTCCTCCCCCAAACACAGGCTGGCAACGCATTAACGACTCCCCTGGTGTTGCAAGTGTCTATGGACGGTGGTGATCACTTAACATCAGGTGACCCAACTGTTCGTTTACCTCATATGATATTAAAAAAAATTATCAATAAGATATGTAACGGATACTACTGAATATTCAAATATGAATGAATGAATCCTAATAATAAAAGAGGTTATCTGAGCTGATTATTCCATTGTATTAACGAATTGTCTGGAATGTACTCTGTGCTGGAATGTTCGTGACGTCATAACTCACCAATCACATATGTCTCGAACAGTAAGTACTTGTTGACGCATTTAGACTTCCCCCGCGTCATATTCGCAAACAGATGTGGATAAACGAGTCCTGGATTCCAAGCCGGCATTGAGAGTAAGGTAACGAAATGATGAGTTATCTGTCTCAAGTACATACATGCTTGGTACACATATATATTTCACAAACTCATATATGTATGAATATGTAGCTTAGCTTAGCTCAGTTATTGCACTGGTTCGGCCGTCTGGGAGATAGCCTATGTTGCCAGGCTGTCTCTCTTCTAGCGCTGTAGGCCCAATCAGGGCTGGCCGCCGGGGGGACATGCGGAGTGCCTTGTCATCCCTTGTCCCCCTGTTATGGCGGTAGTGGGCAACCATGGGGTTTTAGTCCGTGCGAGTCGGACATAACCCACTCTCTCCCCCGGGAGGGTGGTGTATCCAGTAGGATTTCCCCATGTAAAAAAAAAAAAAAAAAAAAAAAGGGTCGCGTCTTTCCCTCGATTACGGACGAGGAGATGGGGAGGGCGATGGAGCGCCTACGCACCGGGCGAAAAGCGCCCGGCCCTGACGGGGTCCCGGGCCGGGTGCTTGCCGTGGCGCTGGGCCATTTGGGGGGGTGGCTTCGGGAGCTGTTTGACCGCTGTCTTGCGGTCGGGCAGTTCCCGAAGCCCTGGAAGATGGGGCGGCTTTGCCTAATGGCGAAGGAAGGCCGCTCCCCGGACTGCGCGTCCGCGTACCGGCCCCTAGTATTGCTGGACGATACCGGGAAGGTGCTCGAGAGGATCGTTGCCTCCCGGGTCGTCCGGCATCTTGAGGAAGTGGGGCCGAACGTGTCGGACGCGCAGTTCGGCTTCCGGTCAGGGCGTTCCACGTTGGACGCCCTGACCCTCCTAAAACGGGTCTCCACGGAGGCGACCTCTCAGGGCGATAGAGTATTGGCGGTGTCATTAGACATCGCCAACGCCTTCAACAGTCTGCCGCATGGTGTCATACGGGAGGCGCTCCGCTTTTTCGGAGTGCCCCCGTACCTGCGGCGGCTGTTGGAGGCGTACCTGGACGGGAGAGAGGTCGCCTTCGTGGACGCCAGAGGGCGCATGGTCCGGCGCCATACGGCGTGTGGGGTTCCACAGGGGTCGGTCTTGGGGCCGCTCCTGTGGAACATGGGCTACGACTGGGTGCTCCGCGGCGCGCTCCCTTCTGGAGCGCGCCTCATCTGCTACGCGGACGACACCCTAGTCGTAGCCCGGGGGGGGGAATTTGGTGAACTGGTGCGCCTGGCCATGGAGGCCGTAACTCTCGTGGTCGGGCGCATAAGGAGGTTGGGTCTTGAGGTGGCTCTCGAAAAGACCGAGGCCCTCATGTTCCATGGGCCTCGGCGAGGGCCACCTCCAGGGGCCCACTTGTATGTGGAGGGCGTCCGGGTCAGGGTGGGGACCCAGATGAAGTATCTGGGCCTCACCCTGGACGGACGCTGGCGGTTCGAGCCCCATTTTAGGGGGCTCGGACCGCGCATAGTTGGGGCCGCGGCGGCGCGCGGGCGCCTCCTCCCCAATACGGGGGGGCCGGGCGCCGCCTGCCGCCGCCTTTACATGGGGGTGGTACGGTCCATGGCCGCCTACGGGGCACCGTTATGGGTGGACGCCCTCAACGCCACCAATATTCGCGCGCTGCGTGCTGCGCAGCGCACTGTGGCGTTGAGGGTGATACGAGGCTACCGGACGGTGTCCTCGGCGGCGGCCATGGTACTGGCCGGTTCCCTTCCCTGGGAGCTAGAGGCGGAGGTGCTTGCCGCCGTATATAACTATACGGCGGCTAAGAAACTGTTGGGGGAGCCTCTGGCTCCTGGGGAAATAGAACAGAGGAGAAGGGACGAGAGAGAGGAAAGGATACAGAGGTGGAGGCAGGACCTGGCGGACGCGCGTTACGGTCGATACACGCTCGACGCCGTCCGCCCGGTCCTGCCGGAATGGAATCAAAGGAAGTGGGGCTCCCTGACGTTTCGTCTGGTGCAGGTGCTGACCGGGCACGGGTGCTTCGGTTGGTACCTGCACCGGATAGCTCGCAGGGAGCCGACCGCCGTATGTCACGAGTGCGGCGTTGAACCGGACACCGCGCAGCACACACTTGCTGAGTGTGCTGCGTGGGAGGAGCAACGTCGCACTCTGACTGCGGCGGTAGGACAGGAGCTCTCGCTGCCGAGCGTGGTTGTGGCCATGCTCGGCAGCGAGGATGCGTGGAACGCAATGGCCTCCTTCAGCGAGGAAGTCGTCTCGCAGAAGGAGGCGGCGGAGAGGGTCCGGGAGGAGAACCCTCAAAGTGACCCTCTCCGCCAACGGAGGACAGGCAGGAGGAGGCGGCAGTTTGACCGCCGCCTCCTCCCACCGTAACCGGACCTAGGGAGGATACCCGTCGGGGGGCCCATCCTCCCATTGCACAGGTCCGGCGGACGGAGGAGACGACCGGTGTGTACACGGTTGTCTCCTAACAAGACGGGGTCCGGCCGCGGCGCTTCCGCTGCTGGGCCAACCGCTGGGGTGGCACGATGAAATCTGTAGAGATCTCGTGCCGCCCCACCTATAGCGGCAGACGTACAGCGTGGGGTTTTAAAAAAAAAAAAAAAAAGGGTCGCGTCTTTGCGTAACCTAGGCAACAGCCCCCCACCCCACGGTGTACGGACAGACCGTTCTGTGGGGGCGGCAAGGGATCGTTCAAGCTAATCAACCTTGTAGAGCCGCCCCCACGGTCCGCCCGGCGGAAGGTGACCGCCGGGCTCCTACCTATAGAGGGACAGACCGGGTACACGCCGGCTGCCCCCCCTCGTCCGCCGGACCTGTGCAATGAGGAGATGGGCCCCCCGGCCCATCCCCTCGGGTCCGGCTACGGTGGCAGGAGGAGTTGGGCAAAGCGCCGCCTCCTCCTGCCAATCCTCCGTTGGCGGAGACGGCCACTCAGCGGGTCTGCCTCGCGGGCCCTCTCCGCCGCCTCCTTCTGCGAGATGACGTCCTCGCAGAAGGAGGACATCGCTCGCCACGCCGGTTCGCTGCCGAGCATGGCCGAGACCACGCTCGGCAGCGACAAGTCAGGTCCTACCACCGCCGCCAGAATGCGGCGCTGCTCCCCCCACGCAGCACACTCAGACAGAGTGTGCTGCGCGGTATCTTCATCAGCGCCGCACTCATGGCAGGCGGCGGTCGGCTCCCTGCGTGCGATCCGGTGCAGGTACCACCCGAAACAACCGTGTCCGGTGAGTACCTGCACCAGTCGGAACGTCAGGGAGCCCCACTCCCTATTCAACCACGCCCGCAGGACCGGGCGGACGGCGTCGACAGTGAACCGCCCGAACCGCTCGTCCGCCAGGTCCTGCATCCATCTTTCGACGGCGTCTCCTCGGAGACGCCGTCTCTCCGCCTCTATTTCCCTGGGAGCCGGAGGCTCCCCCCTTCGTTTTCTCGCCGCCGTGAATTGGTACACGCAACAGCCCAAACCGAGGTGTGCCGTGCACCCTTGAGTTAGTTGTCAAAATAAAATCGGCTGAGTGCCTTAAGCGCTCGCCTTAGTAGTACGGTGAAGCTGTTAAGGCTTTGCTAGGCTCATAACGTAGACAGTTCGAAAAATAAACTATATACATACTAGCTTATGCCCACTACTTCGTCCGCGTCGAATTTGTACCTTGGGCTAATACTCACTTTAACTCGCGACTTCGTTTACGTATAGTCCGAGTCAAATGTTATGGCCGCTCGGAATGTAGCTTTGAATTCGGCTTTGCGCATAGTACAGTCAAGAAGTTAATACAAAACAAATTCAAAATATTACCATAAGAATTTTAACATTGACATTCATTCATCTTTGTCACGATATTATACGTACAGTATAGTACGTTTTTAATCAATTATGATTCAAGGATATATTTGTCTATTACAGTAAGTAATAAGAATATGGCAGTACAACGACCACATTACAACTTTCAAAAGATTTTGTAGAATAAAGATACTACTTCGATTGTGTCATCTTATAAACGCTTTGACAGCTAATTTACGTAAACCTCTTTATTTTACACACATATAGAATATTTGCAAAATATTAAACATAAAAATAAACAGATAATAAGAATTGATGATGATTGCTGGGATAATAAAACAACAGTAAAAACTAGAAATGGAGAATAGGAGCTGAACAATGGACAAAGCTAGAAAATTAACAGTTCGCCATATTATGTATTTGTCAGTTATAATTAAATCAAAATAACATTTAATTACCTGGTTGGGGAGTTTTGCGTGATCGCGTCCTTTAATTGAATGATCCGCCTTATGCAGTATTTGTTTCTATCTATGGGATATATCTTGTAGCATATATTGTGCCGGTATTATGCATGTTACAATACTATTCTAAATAAAATATATTCATAATAAATAAATACTTTGTAATAAACAACGCCCTCCAATAGTAACATCATTTTTCAAAGTGGATGGGTCTTCTAATAATGACAAATATACAAGAAAAAGAAAACAACGAAAATAGCAATAACATGTAATTATCAACAACAAAACTAAATTGACTTCTGGATGTAACTGTACTGCAACTAATAATGACAGGACACATCGGTCAACGTTGGTGAAATAGGGGGCGAAGTACGCGCGCGGGCGAGCTTGCTCTCCTTTTACCTCACTACGTCCCTCTGATACCTAAATTTGTATTTTGCGCATCTACTTCAGAGTGGTTAAAAAGTTTGACGCGGACTATAAGTGAAAACATTTTTAAATAATACGTACGTTAATCCCGATTTTGAAACATTCTTCATTGGTGCTCCGCTCCTATCGGTGTTCGCATGATGATATGTAGCTTATAGCCTTCCTCGATAAATGAGCTATCTAACAATGAAAGATTTTTTCAAATCGGGCCAGTACATCATGAGATAGCGCGTTCTAGCAAACTCTTCAGTTTATAATATTATTATAGAAGTATAGATTATTTTACAACTCTGATACTCGCGAGTTTAGCAATATACTTTATGTACAAATGAGAAAAACATAAGCTTCACTTCTTCACGGCAACAAAACACATCGTTGAACACGTAGTTCTTATAAGTCATAGTAAATCTATTAACAACTCCGTATTAAATGAAGCTATCACGATAATCTTTTTTTTATACAATCAAATGAACGAGAGCCAAAAAAATATATGTGATCGAAATTTATGCAGTAATTGAAGTGAAAACATTCTTTAGCCACGTTGAGTGATTTTACTAGTGGAATAACTCATGGGTTCGCGTCACCGATGACCTCGGCATGCTCGTGCCGTAATAGGCTAGCGCCAAACTACCGACGTATAATATAGCGGCCTTCGTACATGTAATATTGATATTTCGTATTGAACTCGTGCAGCCTGTTTGATGAATTGATAAACTGTATAAAAATGTATATAATTATTGCTCAGAGTACCAACAGATATGAAAACCAGAGCAATATTTTATACTTTCCATTTACAAATTATGAAATTTAAATAATTCTAAGTCAATTTAAGAATTCCAAAAATAATATAGTTATTCCATTGTGTTCAGTTTTCACTTGTCGGCCAACCTTGTGACTGTCCCGACTTTTTTTAAGAACGTGCGTACAACCACAGACCTCAGTAAAAGACCAACATAATTTAAATACTAGAAACAGCAACAAATTGGTCATTCCATGCTTCAGGCTCACTAAGTCCAGAAACAGTATTTTATGTAATAGTGTTAGGTTTTATAACAAAGTGCCAAAACACATTACCGATTTGCCGGATATCGAGTTCAAGAACCATGTCAAGCGGGTTTTAATATCTAAAGGCTATTATAGAGTGGAGTACTATTTATTATTAGGACTATTTATGTTTTGTAAAAATATATAACATGAAGAGATAAACCAGATCGAGTTTCTTGCCGGTTTTTCTCGATGACTGGGTTGTTTTTTTATTATTGTAGCTTGGCAAAATAACTTTACTGTGCCTGGTGGTAAGCACAGTACAATCCAAAAAGAATGGCGACCACCGAGAGACATACTATCCATCGCCGGTCGCCGCTGTCATGCCGGCCTGCGTAAGTATCTCTTCACGTTTCGCTTGAAGGACCCCCCCCCCCCATGTCATAGGAAGGAGGAAACACACTGGCCGGGAGATTGTTCCACAGCTTCACGGTACGGCAAAGATAAGACGTTGCGAACTTTTTAGTTCGTACCCAGATAGGATTTACCGTAAAACTGTGTCTCCGAAGACCAGCGCGCGTGGTGCAGTTATGAAAAGGAGATGAAGGGATCAAATCGGTTTTCCTAACTGATGGTAGCTTTGACGTAGGTGGCAGAGCCACACTGTAGTTATTACTAGTTTCAGCATGAATGGGTCGGCTCGCCCGGGGTAATACCACCCTCTCACAGAACACCGATGTGAAGTAACAGTGCTTGCTTTGTTGCGTTTCGTTCGGTCAGTGAGAGCGTCGGAGGCCCATCTCCCTTCCCCCTGTTCCTACCACTTCCTAGTTGCTAGTGTCTATGGACGGTGGTGATCGCTTAACATCAGGTGACCCACCTGTTCGTTTGCCTCCTTTTGACATCGTTCATAAGCGCCTTCTTATTGCCTAAATGGAATAAAGGATATTTTGATTTCTATAATTCTTTTACATAGATCATTTTTGCAATAACGAATTGTTGAATTTATGTAATGTTCTGTATTGGTAATATTATACACAATAGTCAGTTTTCAGTAAAGTTATTGTTAATTATGGTTATAACGTTTCTATACATAAACGGGCGAAGATAATGTAATGTAATAATACAGTTAACACAGTACCTACTAATCTATATCTATTATATATATAAAATTGGAGGTGAGTGTCCCTATATTTCACTTTGCAGCTAAAACTACGCATTGCAGACGAAAAGTGTTTGTATGTGGCAATAGGTACAAGGTTCCCATTGTGCACTATGGTGGTTGCAAGTCGATAATTATAAGGGTGTAAAAGATACGGTGGTTGAAAGATGTTAACTTTGAAAATGTGACTATTATTGATCTAAAATGGTCTGGATTGTTCAGGAAACTTCTGAAATGTTCTAGAAAGCTTTAATATGTATAACAATGTTCTGATCGATCAAAAATGTTCTAGACCTCATATTCCTATAATGGTGTATTAATGCTTTGGTAATGTTTGCCAAATAATCTATCTATCTATCTATTATATATATAAAATTGGAGGTGTGTGTCCCTATATTTTACTTTGCAGCTAAAACTACGCATTGCAGACGAAAAGTGTTTGTATGTGGCAATAGGTACAAGGTTCCCATTGTGCACTGTGGTGGTTGCAAGTCGATAATTATAAGGGTGTAAAAGATACAGGGGTTGAAAGATGTTAACTTTGAAAATGTGACTATTATTGATCTAAAATGGTCTGGATTGTTCAGGAAACTTCTGGAATGTTCTAGAAAGCTTTAATATGTATAACAATGTTCAGATCGATCGAAAATGCTCTAGAAAATTCTAGAATGATCTAGAAAATTCCAAAATGATCTGGGAAGTTCTAAAATGATATGGGAAGTTCTAAAATCGACGTTTAGATTCTGATCGAATGAGAATGTTCTAGAAAATTCTAGAATGATCCAGAAATGTTTAGAATGATCTGGGAAATTCTGGAATGATGTAGGGAGTTCTAAAATCTACGTTTAGATTCTGATTAAATAAGAGTGTTCTAGAAAATTCTAAAATGATCTGGGAAGTTCTAAAATCTACATTTAGATTCTAATCGAATGAGAATGTTCTAGAAAATTCTAGAATGATCCAGAAATGTCTAGAATGATCTGGGAAATTCTAGAATGATATAGAGAGTTCTAAAATCTACGTTTAGATTCTGATCAAATGAGAATGTTCAAGAAAATTCTAGAATGATCTGGAAAGTTCTAAAATGTAATGGGAAGTACTAAAATTTACGTTTAGATTCTGATCGAATGAGAATGTTCTAATCAACACCAGCTGACGGAATAAATGCGTGTTTAAAGCTATCAATTTTTTGGAACAATGTTGAAAAGTTATCACTGACAGAAAATATGCGAGCGAAATATTACTGGAGATCCAAAAGCACAAGAGTTTGCCGACAATCTTTTGAAAATTGGGAATGGCACCTACCCACTAGATCCACAGTCTGGCAAAATAATTTTAACTGAAGAGATATGTCATGTGGTAGACACCGAAGAACACCTTATAGACAACATTTATCCATCCATACAACAAAATTATTTAAATAAAACATGGCTGTCTGAGCGAACAATTTTGGTTACAAAAAATGATGCAGTAAAACGAATAAATGAAAAAATACAGGAAATGATACCGGGAGAGGAAAAAATCTATAAATCAATAGATACAATGATGAATCAAGATGAAAGTTTAAACTTTCCAACGGAATTTTTAAATTCATTAAACCCACCTGGTATGCCTTCTCATGAATTAAAGCTAAAAATTGGATCACCAGTCATATTAATGCGAAATCTTAATACGCCAAAATTGTGCAATGGTACAAGATTATGCGTAAAACAAATTTTAAACAACATCATTGAGGCAGAAGTTCTCACTGGCAAAGAAAAAGGAAACTTGGTTTTTATACCAAGAATTCCAATAATTTCGAATGATTTACCATTCTGTTTTAAACGGTTACAATTTCCTGTACGATTAGCTTATAGTATGACTATCAATAAGGCGCAAGGTCAGACGTTCCGATTTTGTGGAGTTAATTTAAAAGAATCCTGTTTTTCACATGGTCAACTCTATGTAGCTTTTTCACGCGTAGGACAGAAAGAAAATTTATTTGTTTACGCACCAGAATGCAAAAGTGTAAACGTAGTATATAAGAATGTATTTCAATAAAAATGTTTAGTACATCAGTTAATGTTAGATGATAAAAGATATTAATGTCTACTTAGTCGTAAGATTTTAATGTAAAAATAAGTAAGATCAATAAATTAATAAGAAAAAAGAAAATGTGTCTTTTATGTGAAAAAATTGTGAAGTAAGTAGTGATAGATTATTAACATTAACAAATAAGTATACAATTAAAAATGACCCAGCGAAGCGGGTATTCATAGCTAGTTAATATTATAAAGTGGTAAAGTTTGTGAGGTTGTAGGGGGTAATCTCAGGAAGTAGTGATCCGATTTGAAAAATTCTTTCAGTGTTAGATAGATAATTTATCAAGGAAGGCTATAGGCTATATATTATCAGGCTAAAACCAATAGGAGCGGAGCACCAATGAAGAATGTTTCAAAATCGGGTATTTCTTTCCTTTTGAGAGCTTCCTCTACGTGTTGGTGTTAGCCCAAAGTACCTATTCCCCGTGGACGAAGCCGTGTACAGTATAATGTAATAATACAGTTCAGTATCGTTTTTCCTGTTTGCCATCTACATTTTTTTTAAATTCAAAGCTTTTACCCGGCTCTAGGTTTTTTCAATAAATACATTTGGAAACTGTTTTTTTTCCTACCTTTGATTACGTACATATTTTAATTTGTTTGTCCGTAAATAACAAAATTGTTGTTGTAATATTTTTCACATATAAATTGGATTGAAATGTAAATGATTTTTTTAATCCCTAAATAATTTCATTCATTTATATTGAGGCAATTTTCAATAATCAGTACAATTGAATTTCAATCAGTGGACGAACACCAGTACATATAAATATTTAAGTGTCTGTTGTTTGTCCGAAACGGCTTATAATCGATTGTGACGAGCCTATTACTGGTAGTTAGGGTTCTCCAAAGTATTATATACCCTATCTATCATTAAACATTTCTATAGGAGCTAAGCAGTGATAATAAAATGTTATAGACGTAACTTAAAATTATTTTTTTTTGTTGTTAACCTATCTTCTACATTATTATTATCATTGACGAGTAAATAATATTGGAAGTTTCTTGTGATAATTTCAATTCAATAAATTTCAGATTAGGCAGCGGCAGCGGCTCAAGCCTAGGTCCGTTCTCTAGGCGTGGGGCCCTTGAGTGCGCTGCTCGCGCGATACAGTGACACAAAATCTTACATCACTGCGACAACATTACACATATCACCTCCTCACACGTGCACGCTTACACATGAAAGTGGAGGGGTTTTTTTTTATTCCCTTATCAAACTGAAATAGTTTAGAAAATTATCCGATACGAAATATACATAAGAGTTGGTGAGACATGTATGCTTGGTACACATATACGTTTCAACAACTCATATATGTATGAATTGTTAGCTTAGATAGGTCGCGATTTACATGTCAGACAATCAGGCAACAGCCCAAGCAGAGGTGTGTCGTGCACCCTTAAGCTAGTTGTCAAATAAAATCGACTGAGTGCCTTAAGCGCTCGCCTTAATAGTCCGGTGAAGCTGTTAAGACCTTGCTAGGTCAATAGCGTAGTCAGTTCGAAAAAGAAAGAAGATAATTTTAATATTCTAACAAGATGGTGGCTCACTTGTTAGAACTTTCCAAGAAATTTTTGTGGCATCTCAGAATTCATGCTCTGTCATATTTATTTCCATCCACTTCACTTCTGCACAATAACCGAACTATATTACTTGAAACACCACCGATCTTACAAAATATAGTGTTAACACGAGATATGAATAAAATATAAAACCCAATACAAGATAGACCACCGCTAAAAACTCCATTCGTAGATTTAATTAATAACGATCAAATTAGGGATGACGAAATGAGATCGATTAATCATTTTTGTTAGAGATTGTTAGACATAGGAAAATCGATTTATTTTTATCGATATTAAACATCGAATCAATCCAGTGAATCGATCTCTAACACTATACAATCGTGATTCTGTTCATTCTATCTAGATAAAAATAAAACCATACGATAATTTAAAAATTAAAAATAAAGCTCACCAAAAAAAGAATTAAGAGACATTAATATACAAAACCCCAAGATGTACAATTAACGTCTCACAGCCGGCACACAAAAATGAGTGCATTATGCAGTCATTTCAAATAGCCTCGCGTCGCTTGCGTCCTTTTAAAAACAACTTTAAATCATTTAGTCAAAGTTGAATTAGCAAAATCATAAGTTCGTCGCATAACTATAACCACGTACGTCTATTGGAGAGTATTTGCGGCCAGTTTTGAGCGCTACTTTTATTCAAGACAGTGTCTTGGGTTTTTATATGTCAATGTTAAGAGAACAATTTTTGAATAATCGATCCTCTAGATATCTATTTTTCATGAATCGATTACACAGACAATGATTCATATCGTATTAAAAATCGTTTTTTTTTGTGAAGAATCGCCATCCCTAATTATAATTTAAAAATGCTGAAGATTACCTACAGTGAAATAGGATAAAACACGTAATACCCATTATGTAACAAAACCATTTAGATAAGAAGTCAGTCCTTTTATATAGTGTAATTGTTACAATTGTAAATGCAAAGAAAAATCAACTATAGCCTTAAGGTCTTTACAGGTTGAGGTAAAAAATAAATAAATTGAAGGCATAAAAACTGTTGTATTCATTTATCACCAGTTTAATTCGATTAAAAATTTTGTCATTGTACTTCAATTCCAAATTGTAAAAAAAAAATAACATTCTCCGTGTTTATATTTCCAATTTAGTAAGCTTACTTTTTACACAAAGTAAAAATTAATACTCAAAAATAAAGTGTTATCCCTTACAAATGCCTATTGAAATTATTTGTTTCTGCATTAATTTAATAATTTAATTAAATATATTTATCCATTAAATTATACCGACTACAGGGATTGATATAAAGTATATGTTTAAATATTGAACAAGTGGCAACAATAATTATTATGATTGCTGATTATACTTCTTTTCAATTTTTGCTATGCAAATGTACTAAGCTTACTAAAGTAAGTAAAACTCCTTATGGCCTAAACACAGACTAAATAAATACAGAAGGTCCATCACTTTGATTTTATCTTAAAGTTGACAGTGCTTTTCTCAAAATCATGAATAGGCTCTCCACAATTATTCACAGAGTACATGTCAATATATGCAAGTGGATGTAATGAAAATTAGATGCAGTATGCATTCATAAAAAACTTCTAAGACATCAAGACCGCACTTATTTTTAAATTAATCTATTAATAATATTTTGCCATCTGTGGTCTCAATCTGTCTGGACTTTCCGTAATTATTTTGTGTTTCTTTGTACCATATGCAATAACTTTTACTTTAGCAAAACGCTACTAATTTCTGCTTTAACATTGCAGGGCTTAGAGTATTTTTTTAAATAATTGTCGTACGGATAAATATCTCTAAAATCAAATAATATCAATTAAATATGAGAGGCTTGCTTATTAAAAATAGTAGACATGAATACTGCAAAAGTAAACAATAATTTAACATAAATTTTACTGTATTTTAATTGAAACAAAAGCTTATCTCGCAGCTCCTATGCACTGGGCACTTTATTATTATAACTATATATAAATATAATAGAAACTTTAAGGAAAATTGTTGTTTATACAATACGTGAAGAAGTGATTCTAATGATTCCTTTTATATATTTTGTGTAAAGTAGACTTGTTGACTACATTATAATGAATCATCTGTTCATTTATGAATCAAATTACAGGCTCATTCTTATGAATCAGTGTTATCTAGTCACAACATTCTGTTATCCACACCCATTCACAGATGGCTAAACAAAATTACACACATAATAAAATAAACATTCCACATAACTTTAATAAATGTACAATTCTTTCTAAAACAAAAGTAACAATCAATTGTTCATTTCAAAATTATGAAATATCACAATTAAAATTAAAAAAAAAAACTTATTTACTAATTAACTGTAAATGTTCATTCCAAATTCAGTCACAAATGAAATTCACAACTTATTCAGGTGATTACACCAAATTAAAGCTTTAATTGAAGGATGGAACTAGCTCAGAACTTGAGCTTAGGGTTTAACTCATGGGCACGACCACCCCAGTCTAGTCTGTAGCTGCGAGTCCTCCACGTTATCTCTGGGCTGAGAAGTGCAACAGCGAGTACGAAGGGCGCACAGCACTCGCTCCACACCCACCCAATGAGAAACTGCACTTTTGTAAAAGGGGGCGACCCATTTTGCACTGATCGCAACATTAACCAGTCCGACAGGAACCACACTAGCACATGCACTAAAAAGAAAGGAAGAGGTTCCGCACCAAATAATTCTCCCGCCGCCCACGCGGCGCCAGCGCCTAGTGGCATACACTCACTCAATGGCTCTAAAAGTGTCGTAGCCGGGATCATCGCTATGCGAAGTCGCGCCCACCGAGTTAGTCGAGATTGCAACGAACCCACAGACCTTGTCCCCGAGTTCTGCAATGCTGGAAGCGATGCCACCCGCATCCTCCATCCTCGCGATACTATCTCCTTCGCTATGAAGAAATCTTCCGCTAAATAATCTCCAAATGAGGCCAGCCCTCCGGCTTCTTCTAACGCGCACCGGCGTACCATTGACGACATTCCAACATGACAATTAATACCCAAGAAATCTGCACCGAGATACATCCGCGCTTGCGAAGTACCGAAAAACACTTTTTCATAGACAGCCGCAAAGCCTTCAGCGTCATATGCGAACGGCATCTGGTGCACTATAGCAACGTCGTCTTCCATGTGTTGCACCATGTCTAGCAGAGCATCATCCCTCATACGTATACCGGCATCACTGATGAGTATCAAAGGGTATTTCGCGGCTAAGTAAGCCGGCTGCATGTTGTTTATCTTAGGATTTACGCCGATATTCATTCCGCCGATAAACAAACGCGCCTCAATATGAGGATATTTATGAAGAAGACTGTTCACAAGCATCACTGCAGGGTCGTTCTCATTCTCAACACAAAACAACACTTCATAATTTGGATAGTCCAGTGAGAAAAATGTTTCCAGGTTCGAAAACAGATTGGGGTCGATGCCGGTGAGCGGTTTCAAGATCGACACGCCCGGATAAGGGTGCTCGGGCGGCGATCGGTCCACGGTCCTATGAAGCTTCCATTTGCAGTACGATAATGCCATTATATGAATAAGCCACAGGCACACCCACGCCACAATAAAGAATATCGCAAAACCGTACACTGTATACACAATAGGGATCATAATTGTATTGATGTATAGTTCTCGTTTTCGGACCGCATAATATCGACTGATCACCGCGAAAGGAACCGTGCACTATGACGCGATCATAACAACGGACTGAACGTATGATTGAATAAGCCGCGGTATATCAACAACGTTATTAAAACACGCACCTTATTGTGACTCAACATGTTACGTAGAAACATTACTTTTTAATGTCTCGACATTTGTAATTGGTCAATCGATGTACCACTATTTTGAATCGTAGACATTTTGAACCTTGAGGAAGTGTTGCCATAGTATTCCCGATCACTACACGATCAGAATTCTTAAAATAACATTTTTTTAAGCATCCGTCGTTAATTAATGACTATTAAATTATAATGATAAATAGACAGTAAACGCCGGATTACTATAGTAAATGAAAACTATTAAAACAATCATAAAATATAAAAACTTCAAAGACTTTACAAGATACTTCATTTTTTGTACCCGATTCTATGCTCTTCCAAAGGACGTGGAATAGCGGAGCCAAATTGCAACGCGTTATCAGTAGCCGCGCTATCGCAGAGATCAATTAATCATAACGTGACACAAAGCTACAAGTATAACTTCTAGTAAGTACAAACACGTAAACAATCACTATACAAAAATAATGAAAGTTTGTATCGTGTACAGTCAAACTATACAAATGATCTTATTAGAAGACTGTAAATAATAAGATAACTATTTCGGTTTCAGTAAAATTGAGAAGTAATTACATGTCATTCAGAAACGTGTTGATTCTGACTTTAGAATTTTGTTCTGTAATTAGCGACCAGTAAATATGTTCATCAATACAATTATTTTGGGTTTCGTTTTCTACTAGAATGAAACAAATAAGTCGTAGGTCTATACCTATTTAATACTGGACTATGTGGTCGCCTGGATGACGATAGAGTATTGGAAATCGACTAAAAGGATTGTTATGTTATGGTATGAATTGTTGCCGTCACGGAGAGAGGGAATGCCGTAAATATAATTGTAACGAACGAAAAATACTTCTAATAAAAGTTCACCTAAAAGTCTAATAACTTGGCTAAAATTATTATCAGCGTGTATATTTTTAACACTCAACAAAAAGAAAGTGACCCATTGCAACTCCGAAAAAAAATGTTACATTTTGGATAACCACGATAACATTACTTCATCTAAAAATTGTAATAGTGCTATTTAATAATGTCTTATTCATTGATTTAATTAATTTACAAGCATAGAAACCTTTCCTGGAGGTATTTTAAATAATACATACAATAAATTATGTTAATAAGATGTAAAACTGAGTCTTTTTTGATCTTAAAAAAATTTAAAAAACTTTTTGACATTATTTTGAATGATAAGTAATTAATTTCACACTCTTTTACAAAGCTAATATTAATTAGATCCTTTCCTATGAATTCAATAAATTAGAATTTTGAATTCCTAACCTGACGCCAGTTATTTGATATCAAAGTGGCCAGATCGACAAAACGTTAATTTCATGTAGTCCGGTGAAGCTGTTAAGGCTTTGCTAGACCAATAGCGTAATTAGTTCGAGAAAAAAACGCTAATTTCATGTGTAATGACCTAATACTACAAGGCCGCAAGGGAACAAATTATACACGAAATCCCATTTGCACGTAATATTGTGCGCAGCTACATGTTCTGGCAATATTGGTGTAGTAACAATTTTGCTATACTGTATGCTATAACTTTTTATCATATTCGAAATCTTCTTTTTGTATTATTTTATTTTTATCCTAAAAGTTTGATTCCCCTAAGAACTCTTTTCTTTATTTCTTTGAATGACCTTCTTTAATAGCATCATTATATATTATTAATTGCCTACAAAAATTTGTACTGCAATAACTTCAAACTTAAAGTAACAATTTTTAATTTTACATTGACTTGTTAACTACTTTTCTAAATCCGAGTATTAAATGAAAGTCGAGTACAATTGTTAAAAAAATATTGTTGCTGGCCAATACTCAAGATGAGAATTCATTAAAACAACAAAACGCTGTATTAAAACGGAAACAGTATACCATCTGTCAGATACAAACTAGCGTTTTTTCAAATTGTTCGCGGTATATAATAAATACTTCATCCAAAAATAAGATAAATAATATGAATATAGAGTTAGTAGCTATTAATAATATTAATGACTATGCATCAGCTAGTCAAAATTGGGAATCTATGAAAATGGAAAAGCTACAATTAATTAAGCCAGTAGTTCTGTACATGAAAAAAATTCAATCTTTTGAAATTGAGGTAAGTTTTGCATGCCCACTAATTTAGTACGTATTTATACATGTATACGGGTAGGAATGACATGCTTAGTACTTACAAAAGTAGCTTATTGAATAGGAAATACGTATTTAAAAAGATGTCCTACTGTACTAGAAAGAAAAAAACATTTACATATTTGGTTTTTATCTTTATGTTAGAATATCATGTCTTATATCGCAAATGCCGTTTCAGAACATGCTTTTAATGCATGAAAGTATTAAAATTTTCTCATAGCATTTTTGTATATAAATGTATCAAAATTGGGATGCTATTATTAGCTCTCATTTTGTCTGCACCACAAAAAAAAATGCCAATATATAATCTATTAATTATGTTTACTTCAACATGTGTTTATATTTTAGTATTTTAATAAGTTTGGGGAAACCGGATTTGCTTGCACACTAATGACATTTATTATCAAAAATTCCTCCCCAAAAACATGGCCTGTTCTCGGTAAAGAGGTAGTAAACCTCTTGAAGTACTGGCTGGATGCATTGCGAAAACACCTCATAGACAACAATTCACATTGGTGGGCGTTTATGGAAGTTCTAATGAAGTTCATTAATGTAAGTGTTTATTAATTTTTATCATAAACTATAAAAAAAGAACATATTAATAAAATTCATATTAATATATGTTTGCCCAAAATTGTACACCTCTGACATTCCTGCAATGGCGGGTATGAAAGTTTGACATAATGTATTATCCGACACGAAATACATATAAGAGTTGTTGAGGTATGTATATATGCTTGGTAACCGTGAAGAGGCCCCTGATGAGGAGCCAACATCTGCCGGGGAGTAGACGCAGTGCCATTCCGCAGCTCTTGCTCCCCGGCTAATAGGTGTGAGAAGGCACAATGGGGGTTCTAGTGTGGGTATATGTAGGGATAACTCCATGTAAAAAAAAATGTAAAGAAATGTACGCTTGGTACACCTATACATTTCACCAACTCATATAAGTATGCATAAGTTGGTTAGATCGCGATTTGCATGAACTAGGCAACAGCCCAAGCCAAGGTGTACCGTGCACCCTTGACCTAGTTGTCAAAATAAAAATCGGTTGAGTGCCTCAAGCGCTCTCCTTAGTAGTCTGTTGAAGCTGTTAAGGCCTTGCTAGGCCAATAGTGTAGTCAGTTCGAGATAATCATAAATTGATATAATGTTGTGTTCAAATATGCAGTCCCAACTAATATTATAGATGTCAAATTGTTTGTTTGTTACATACATATTATTAGGAGCACAGCGCAGCACATAGGGTACTTTTTCAAAAAATAATTACCACTAATGTGGACTACAAGCTTATCTTTTACTCCATTCACAAGCAAACCAAAAGTAAAAGTTAGTAATTATATATACTGAAAAACAAAACTCGAATCAAATGTATGGCTGGGTACAGTTAGTGCTGAATAGTTAAAAATTATGTGTTGGTCTCTGATTATAATTTTTTTATGTTGTCAATATAATTTGCTATTATAACTTGACTATCCCTTTTAATTTAACATCTGCTTCAAAAAGCAATTATACTAGCCTTTGAAGAGATAATAAAAAACAAAAACCAGAAGGCGCCAAGCATATTCCATTATATATCTGTGTATAACTTACTTTTTTAGTCACATAGTGAATTATCCAAAACTATTACTGTAGCAGTTCAGTTACTAAGTAATTTGAATAAATTCACACCACTTTTATCAAAATGCTTTATTTTGTCCAGTCATTATGTAATCATATCTGCAGAGGAAAAGCTAAGAGGAAAGCTTAACAATTAATTAAAAGCAGAATCTCATATTAGATATAAGAGTATGTAATAAAAGAAGGCTGTTTTAATAAGAAGTTAGTTATATTTGCAGGACATATAATAATATGATGTATACTTTTAGTTTTATTAATATTTACTTTATTTATGTACTAATTTTTATTTGTAGGTGGTAGAACCACACTGAAGCTATTATTGGTTTCAGCATGATTGGGTCGGCTCGCCCGGGGTAGTACCACCCTCTCATAGAAAAACGACGTGAAGTAACAGTGCTTGCATTGTTGCGTTTCGTTAGGTCAGTGAGAGCGCCGGAGGCCCACCTCCACTCTCCTCTCCCCCTACCTCCCTCCCTCCCTTTCACCCAAACACAGGCTGGCAACGCATTTTCGACTCCCCTGGTGTTGTTAGTGTCTATGGACGGTGGTGATCACTTAACACCAGGTGACCCACCTGTTCGTTTGCTTGCTGTGACATAAAAAAAAAACTTTTATGACCTATGGTGAAAGTTATAAGTTTAAAAGTTATAAGCAGATAAATTTAAGATTAAATCTGTTCATTGAAAGATGATCCTAATTTCTAACACATTTTAATACTGTTGTCCAAAGCAAATATACCATATACAAAGTATATCACTACATGTTATAAAACGAAGTCCTCTGCCATGTCTGTCTGTCTGTACGCGATAAACTCAAAAACTACTGAACGGATTTTCATGCAGTTTTCACCAGTAGATAAAGTGATTCATGTGGAAGGTTTAGGTATATAATTTGTGAAGGTTTTGTTTTGTTATCAGGGTGGGACAACGTCCGCCAAGCCCACTAGTTAAAACTATATATAAATAGTAATAAGTTTATTTATTATAAAAAAAATACAGCTTTACAATATCATGTAAAATATATACCAAAAAAATTTTGAATTCACCAACAGCAGTTTCAGTACATATATATCTTGTAAAATTAAAGATATATCTTGTCCAAGCATTTGAATCTAAATAAAGTAACTGTCATATAGTAAAATATCGTCATAGCTTTCAATAGATATTTATGTACTTTGTGACCAATTTACATACATAATTTTCAGCTGCAGCTGTACCTGGTAGGTAGTTGCTTTCTTGGCAAGATCTATTTTTTTAAATTTCCACTAAACTTCTTTGTTAATTGTCATATACATATCTGAAATTTTAAATTTTCAACATCTTTTTTATAGTCGTTTATTAAGGTAGTAGGACAGCATCTGCCTCAGGGGTTTGCCTATGGATTTGTAAATAAAAATATTAAATTATTCATTTAGAAATATTTGAGATGTCCCATAAATTAATATGTATAACATTCTAAGGTTTAATTCTTTACACATTTATTTATTAAAAATGTATTACATTTAAATTGTATACTAAGTAAACAGAATACACACTCTTTGACTGTGTAACTACGAAACTAGGTTGCCCTGTATCTTGGCAGTAAGTCTGGTGAAGCTGTGAAGACCTTGCCAGGTCAGTAGCATAGTCAGTTCGAGAAAAAAAAATCTTGGCAGTTGGTTTACCTCAGATAAAATATTACTTAAGTTTGTAGTTTCCTTTATTATTACAATATAAAAAAAAAAAAACAAAATAAAATATAAATTAAGTACTTCTTAAAATATGAATATTAGTTCAAGATAAATTAATGAATTTAAATCAGGACATTCGTCAAAAACA
>AP028443.1:9805859-9853857 GCA_036509395.1 Antheraea yamamai | reverse complement strand
AGCCGGCACACAAAAATGAGTGCATTATGCAGTCATTTCAAATAGCCTCGCATTGCTTGCGTCCTTTTAAAAACAACTTTAAATCATTTAGTCAAAGTTGCATTAGCAAAATCATAAGTTCGTCGCATAACTATAACCACGTACGTGTATTGGAGAGTATTTGCGGCCAAGTTTTATACGCTACTTTTATTCATGACAGTGTCTCTGGGTTTTTATATGTCAATGTTAAGACAACAATATTTGAATAATCAATCCTCTAGATATCTATTTTACATGAATCGATTACACAGACAATGATTCATATCATATTAAAAATCGTTTTTTTTTTGTGAAGAATCACCATCCCTAATTATAATTTAAAAAAAGCTGAAGATTACCTACAGTGAAATCGGATAAAACACGTAATACCCATTATGTAATAAAACCATTTAGATAAGAAGGCAGTCCTTTTATATAGTGTAATTGTTACAATTGTAAATACAAAAAGAAAAATCAACTATAGCCTTAAGGTCTTTACAGGTTGAAGGAAAAAATAAATAAATTGAAGGCATAAAAACTGTTATCTGATTTATCACCAGTTTAATTCTATTAAAAATTTTGTCATTGTACTTCAATTCCAAATTGTAAAAAAAAAAAATAATATTCTCCGTGTTTATATTTCCAATTTAGTAAGCTTACTTTTTACACAAAGTAAAAATTAATACTCAAAAATAAAGTGTTATCCGTTACAAATGCCTATTGAAATTATTTGTTTCTGCATTAATTTAATAATTTAATTAAATATATTTATCCATTAAATTATACCGACTACAGGGATTGATATAAAGTATATGTTTAAATATTAAGAAGTGGCAACAATAATTATTATGATTGCTGATTATACTTCTTTTCAATTTTTGCTATGCAAAGTAGCTAAGCTTCTGAAAGTATTAGTAAAACTCCTTATGGCCTAAACACAGACTAAATAAATACAGAAGGTCCATCATTTTGATTTTATCTTAAAGTTGACAGTGCTTTTCTCAAAATCATGAGTAGGCTCTCCACAATTATTCACAGAGTACATGTCAATATATGCAAGTGAATGTAATGAAAATTAGATGCAGTATGCATTCATAAAAAACTTCTAAGACATCAAGACCGCACTTATTTTTAAATTAATCTATTAATAATATTTTGCCATCTGTGGTCTCAATCTGTCTGGACTTTCTGTAATTATTTTGTGTTTCTTTGTACCATATGCAATAACTTTTACTTTAGCAGAACGCTACTAATTTCTGCTTTAACATTGCAGGGCTTAGAGTATTTTTTTAAATAATTGTCGTACAGAGTAAATATCTCTAAAATCAAATAATATCAATTAAATATGAGAGGCTTGCTTATTAAAAATAATAGACATGAATACTGCAAAAGTAAACAATAATTTAACATAAATTTTACTGTATTTTAATTGAAATAAAAGCTTATCTCGCAGCTCCTATGCACTGGGCACTTTATTATTATAACTATATATAAATATAATAGAAACTTTAAAGGAAAATTGTTGTTTATACAATACGTGAAGAAGTGATTCTGATGATTCCTTTTATATATTTTGTGTAAAGTAGACTTGTTGACTACATTATAATGAATCATCTCCTGTTCATTTATGAATCAAAGTACAGGCTCATTCTTATGAATCAGTGTTATCTAGTCACAACATTCTGTTATCCATACCCATTCACAGATGGCTAAACAAAATTACACACATAATAAAATAAACATTCCACATAACTTTAATAAATGTACAATTCTTTCTAAAACAAAAGTAAAAATCAATTGTTCATTTCAAAATTATGAAATATCACAATTAAAATTAAAAAAAAAAAACTTATTTACTAATTAACTGTAAATGTTCATTCCAAATTCAGTCACAAATGAAATTCACAACTTATTCAGGTGATTACACCAAATTAAAGCTTTAATTAAAGGATGGAACTAGCTCAGAATTTGAGCTTAGGGTTTAACTCATGGGCACGACCACCCCAGTCTAGTCTGTAGCTGCGAGGTCCTCCACGTTATCTCTGGGCTGAGAAGTGCAACAGCGAGTACGAAGGGCGCACAGCACTCGCTCCACACCCACCCAATGAGAAACTGCACTTTTGTAAAAGGGGGCGACCCATTTTGCACTGATTGCAACATTAACCAGTCCGACAGGAACCACACTAGCACATGCACTAAAAAGAAAGGAAGAGGTTCCGCACCAAACAATTCTCCCGCCGCCCACGCGGCGCCAGCGCCTAGTGGCATACACTCACTCAATGGCTCTAAAAGTGTCGTAGACCGGGATCATCGCTATGCGAAGTCGCGCCCACCGAGTTAGTCGAGATTGCAACGAGCCCACAGACCTTGTCCCCGAGTTCTGCAATGCTGGAAGCGATGCCACCCGCATCCTCCATCCTCGCGATACTATTTCTTCGCTATGAAGAAATCTTCCGCTAAATAGTCTCCAAATGAGGCCAGCCCTCCGGCTTCTTCTAACGCGCACCGGCGTACCATTGACGACATTCCAACATGACAATTAATACCCAAGAAATCTGCACCGAGATACATCCGCGCTTGCGAAGTACCGAAAAACACTTTTTCATAGACAGCCGCAAAGCCTTCAGCGTCATATGCGAACGGCATCTGGTGCACTATAGCAACGTCGTCTTCCATGTGTTGCACCATGTCTAGCAGAGCATCATCCCTCATACGTATGCCGGCATCACTGATGAGTATCAAAGGGTATTTCGCGGCTAAGTAAGCCGGCTGCATGTTGTTTATCTTAGGATTTACGCCGATATTCATTCCGCCGATAAACAAACGCGCCTCAATATGAGGATATTTATGAAGAAGACTGTTCACAAGCATCACTGCAGGGTCGTTCTCATTCTCAACACAAAACAACACTTCATAATTTGGATAGTCCAGTGAGAAAAATGTTTCCAGGTTCGAAAACAGATTGGGGTCGATGCCGGTGAGCGGTTTCAAGATCGACACGCCCGGATAAGGGTGCTCGGGCGGCGATCGGTCCACGGTCCTATGAAGCTTCCATTTGCAGTACGATAATGCCATTATATGAATAAGCCACAGGCACACCCACGCCACAATAAAGAATATCGCAAAACCGTACACTGTATACACAATAGGGATCATAATTGTATTGATGTATAGTTCTCGTTTTCGGACCGCATAATATCGACTAATCACCGCGAAAGGAACCGTGCACTATGACGCGATCATAACAACGGACTGAACGTATGATTGAATAAGCCGCGGTATATCAACAACGTTATTAAAACACGCACCTTATTGTGACTCAACATGTTATGTAGAAACATTACTTTTTAATGTCTCGACATTTGTAATTGGTCAATCGATGTACCACTATTTTGAATCGTAGACATTTTGAACCTTGAGGAAGTGTTGCCATAGTATTCCCGATCACTACACGATCAGAATTCTTAAAATAACATTTTTTTTAAGCAAACTGTCGTTAATTAATGACAATTAAATTATAATGATAAATAGACAGTAAACGCCGGATTACTATAGTAAATGGAAACTATTAAAACAATCATAAAATATAAAAACTTCAAAGACTTTACAAGATACTTAATTTTTTGTACCCGATTCTATGCTCTTCCAAAGGACGTGGAATAGCGGAGCCAAATTGCAACGCGTTATCAGTAGCCGCGCTATCGCAGAGATCAATTAATCATAACGTGACACAAAGCTACAAGTATAACTTCTAGTAAGTACAAACACGTAAACATCCATTTAAAGGCTAATAATCACTATACAAAAATAATGAAAGTTTGTATCGTGTACAGTCAAACTATACAAATGATCTTATTAGAAGACTGTAAATAATAGATAACTATTTCGGTTTCAGTAAAATTGAGAAGTAATTACATGTCATTCAGAAACGTGTTGATTTTGAGTTTAGAATTTTGTTCTGTAATTAGCGACCAGTAAATATGTTCATCAATACAATTATTTTGGATTTCGTTATCTACTAGAATGAAACAAATATGTCGTAGGTGTATACCTATTTAATACTGGACTATGTGGTCGCCTGGATGACGATAGAGTATTGGAAATCGACTACAAGGATTGTTATGTTATGGTATGAATTGTTGCCGTCACGGAGAGAGGGAATGCCGTAAATATAACTGTAACGAACGAAAAATACTTCTAAAAAAAGTTCACCTAAAAATCTAATAACTTGGCTAAAATTATTATCAGCGTGTATATTTTTAATACTCAACAAAAAGAAAGTGACCCATTGCAACTCCGAAAAAAAATGTTACATTTTAGATAACCACGATAACATTACTTCATCTAAAAATTGTAATAGTGCTATTTAATAATGTCTTATTCATTGATTTGATTAATTTACAAGCATAGAAACCTTTCCTGGAGGTATTTTAAATAATCCATACAATAAATTATGTTAATAAGATGTAAAACTGAGTCTTTTTTGATCTTAAAAAAATTTAAAAAACTTTTTGACATTATTTTGAATGATAAGTAATTAATTTCACACTCTTTTACAAAGCTAATATTAATTAGATCCTTTCCTATGAATTCAATAAATTAGAATTTTGAATTCCTAACCTGACGCCAGTTATTTGATATCAAAGTGGCCAGATCGACAAAACGTTAATTTCATGTAGTCCGGTGAAGCTGTTAAGGCTTTGCTAGACCAATAGCGTAATTAGTTCGAGAAAAAAACGCTAATTTCATGTGTAATGACCTAATACTACAAGGCCGCAAGGGAACAAATTATACACGAAATCCCATTTGCACGTAATATTGTGCGCAGCTACATGTTCTGGCAATATTGGTGTAGTAACAATTTTGCTATACTGTATGCTATAACTTTTTATCATATTCGAAATCTTCTTTTTGTAGTATTTTATTTTTATCCTAAAAGTTTGATTCCCCTAAGAACTCTTTTCTTTATTTCTTTGAATGACCTTTTTCTTTAATAGCATCATTATATATTATTAATTGCCTACAAAAATTTGTACTGCAATAACTTCAAACTTAAAGTAACAATTTTTAATTTTACATTGACTTGTTAACTACTTTTCTAAATCCGAGTATTAAATGAAAGTCGAGTACAATTGTTAAAAAAATATTGTTGCTGGCCAATACTCAAGATGAGAATTCATTAAAACAACAAAACGCTGTATTAAAACGGAAACAGTATACCATCTGTCAGATACAAACTAGCGTTTTTTCAAATTGTTCGCGGTATATAATAAATACTTCATCCAAAAATAAGATAAATAATATGAATACAGAGTTAGTAGCTATTAATAATATTAATGACTATGCATCAGCTAGTCAAAATTGGGAATCTATGAAAATGGAAAAGCTACAATTAATTAAGCCAGTAGTTCTGTACATGAAAAAAATTCAATCTTTTGAAATTGAGGTAAGTTTTGCATGCCCACTAATTTAGTACGTATTTATACATGTATACGGGTAGGAATGGCATGCTTAGTACTTACAAAAGTAGCTTATTGAATAGGAAATACGTATTTAAAAAGATGTCCTACTGTACTAGAAAGAAAAAAACATTTATATATTTGGTTTTTATCTTTATGTTAGAATATCATGTCTTATATCGCAAATGCCGTTTAAGAACATGCTTTTAATGCATGAAAGTATTAAAATTTTCTCATAGCATTTTTGTATATAAATGTATCAAAATTGGGATGCTATTATTAGCTGTCATTTTGTCTGCACCACAAAAAAAAATGCCAATATATAATCTATTAATTATGTTTACTTCAACATGTGTTTATATTTTAGTATTTTAATAAGTTTGGGGAAACCGGATTTGCTTGCACACTAATGACATTTATTATCAAAAATTCCTCCCCAAAAACATGGCCTGTTCTCGGTAAAGAGGTAGTAAACCTCTTGAAGTACTGGCTGGATGCATTGCGAAAACACCTCATAGACAACAATTCACATTGGTGGGCGTTTATGGAAGTTCTAATGAAGTTCATTAATGTAAGTGTTTATAAATTTTTACCATAAACTATAAAAAAAGAACATATTAATAAAATTCATATTAATATATGTTTGCCCAAAATTGTACACCTCTGACATTCCTGCAATGGCGGGTATGAAAGTTTGACATAATGTATTATCCGACACAAAATACATATAAGAGATAATATTGTTGAGGTATGTATATATGCTTGGTAACCGCGAAGAGGCCCCTGATGAGGAGCCAACATCTGCCGGGGAGTAGACGCAGTGCCATTCGGCAGCTCTTGCTCCCCGGCTAATAGGTGTGAGAAGGCACAATGGGGGTTCTAGTGTGGGTATATGTAAGGATAACCCCATGTAAAAAAAAATGTAAAGAAATGTACACTTGGTACACCTATACATTTCAACAACTTATATAAGTATGAATAAGTTGGTTAGGTCGCGATTTGCATGAACTAGGCAACAGCCCAAGCCCAAGGTGTACCGTGCACCCTTGACCTAGTTGTCAAAATAAAAATCGGTTGAGTGCCTCAAGCGCTCTCCTTAGTAGTCTGTTGACGCTGTTAAGGCCTTGCTAGGCCAATAGTGTAGTCAGTTCGAGATAATCATAAATTGATATAATGTTGTGTTCAAATATGCAGTCCCAACTATTATTATAGATGTCAAATTGTTTGTTTGTTACATACATATTATTAGGAGCACAGCGCAGCACATAGGGTACTTTTTCAAAAAATAATTACCACTAATGTGGACTACAAGCTTATCTTTTACTCCATTCACAAGCAAACCGAAAGTAAAAGTTAGTAATTATATATACTGAAAAACAAAACTCGAATCAAATGTATAGCTGGGTACAGTTAGTGCTGAATAGTTAAAGATTATGTGTTGGTCTCTGATTATAATTTTTTTATGTTGTCAATATAATTTGCTATAATAACTTGACTATCCCTTTTAATTTAACATCTGCTTCAAAAAGCAATTATACTAGCCTTTGAAGAGATAATAAAAAACAAAAACCAGAAGGCGCCAAGCATATTCCATTATATATCTGTGTATAACTTACTTTTTTAGTCACATAGTGAATTGTCCAAAACTATTACTGTAGCAGTTCAGTTACTAATAATTTGAATAAATTCACACCACTTTTATCAAAATGCTTTATTTGGTCCAGTCATTATGTAATCATATCTGCAGAGGAAAGGCTAATAGCTTAACAATTAATTAAAAGCAGAATCTCATATTAGATATAAGAGTATGTAATAAAAGAAGGCTGTTTTAATAAGAAGTTAGTTATATTTGCAGGACATATAATAATATGATGTATACTTTTATTTTTATTAATATTTACTTTATTTATGTACTAATTTTTATTTGTAGGTGGTAGAGCCACGCTGAAGCTATTATTGGTTTCAGCATGATTGGGTCGGCTCGCCCGGGGTAGTACCACCCTCTCATAGAAAAACGACGTGAAGTAACAGTGCTTGCATTGTTGCGTTTCGTTAGGTCAGTGAGAGCGCCGGAGCCCCACCTCCACTCCCTCCCTTTCCCCCAAACACAGGCTGGCAACGCATTTTCGACTCCCCTGGTGTTGTTAGTGTCTATGGACGGTGGTGATCACTTAACACCAGGTGACCACCTGTTCGTTTGCTTGCTGTGACATAAAAAAAATTTTTATGACCTATGGTGAAAGTTATAAGTTTAAAAGTTATAAGCAGATAAATTTAAGATTAAATCTGTTCATTGAAAGATGATCCTAACTTCTAACACATTTTAATACTGTTGTCCAAAGCAAATATACCATATACAAAGTCTATCACTACATGTTATAAAACGAAGTCCTCTGCCTTGTCTGTCTGTCTGTACGCGATAAACTCAAAAACTACTGAACGGATTTTCATGCAGTTTTCACCAGTAGATAAAGTGATTCTTGTGGAAGGTTTAGGTATATAATTTGTGAAGGTTTTGTTTTGTTATCAGGGTGGGACAACGTCCGCCAAGCCCACTAGTTAAAACTATATATAAATAGTAATAAGTTTATTTATTATAAAAAAAATACAGCTTTACAATATCATGTAAAATATATACCAAAAAAATTTTGAATTCACCAACAGCAGTTTCAGTACATATATATCTTGTAAAATTAAAGATATATCTTGTCCAAGCATTTGAATCTAAATAAAGTAAATCTCATATAGTAAAAATCATAGCTATCAATAGATATTTATGTACTTTGTGACCAATTTACATACATAATTTTCAGCTGCAGCTGTACCTGGTAGGTAGTTGCTTTCTTGGCAAGATCTATTTTTTTTTAATTTCCACTAAACTTCTTTGTTAATTGTCATATACATATCTGAAATTTTAAATTTTCAACATCTTTTTTATAGTCGTTTATTAAGGTAGTAGGACAGCATCTGCCTCAGGGGTTTGCCTGTGGATTTGTAAATAAAAATATGAAATTATTCATTTAGAAATATTTGAGATGTCCCATAAATTAAGATGTATAACATTCTAAGGTTTAATTCTTTACACATTTATTTATTAAAAATGTATTACATTTAAATTGTTTACAGTAAACAGAATACACACTCTTTGACTGTGTAACTACCAAACTAGGTTGCCCTGTATCTTGGCAGTAAGTCTGGTGAAGCTGTGAAGACCTTGCCAGGTCAGTAGCATAGTCAGTTCGAGAAAAAAAAATCTTGGCAGTTGGTTTACCTCAGATAAAATATTACTTAAGTTTGTAGTTTCCTTTATTATTACAATATAAAAAAAGAAAACAAAATAAAATATAAATTAAGTACTTCTTAAAATATGAATATTAGCTTAAGATAAATTAATGAATTTAAATCAGGACATTCGTCAAAAACACTCAACACTACCAGAAATACTAGTGGAACAGACAGCAGAGTGTTTTTTTGACCTATCAACAAATGAAAAATGTGATGAGTACCAGAAACTAAAGATATTACAATGCTTCAACATGTATTGTGCAGAGTCCAGCAAGGAGATACGATTTGCTATGAGGAATCATTTCAGTAATTATTTGTATGTATAATTTTTTTTTTAATACTTCTCCAATAGTTATTTTGATACCAATATTATTCTTGTTTAAATACCATAGTGGTACATACCATTATGTGAATGTTTCGGTTGTTGGACCTCTATGTGTATAGAAAGTTTTTCTGTATCTAAAAGCTTGGATAGTGAGCTATAAATGGCTTTGGTGGTGCAAGTGTTTCAGCCTAGATTTTTTCTCTCTTTCAAATAAGTACTGTATTGCCCACATTTAAAATAAACGAAAGCAGAGAAAAGGTGCTGACCACGAGTCTGCACAAATATAGGTAGGTACTGTAAATTTACCGATATTTTTATGTTTCATAAGTTATAGGTTCTATTCGATGATTTAATTGGGTTAGTATAAAAAAGCACACTTATAAAGAGCGTAGCCCTCTTTAGACACTGTACTCATTTTAAGGAAGGACGTAAATTTCGTTCCCGGACACTCGCCGCGTGCCTCCCCAGAGATTTTTGAAGTTATACTTCTTTTGACGCATTAGGGAAAAATGATGAGTCATGAGACACATATAGTCAACATTTTGTTTCTTTGTATTTGTTGTTTGTATTTCTTTGTATTAAAACTTTCAATGTATTAAATACATTTTTCTATTGTTAGTGTCGTTTTTTCTACAAACTTAGAATAAGGCGAGAGATAAAATTTTTGAAAAGATTTTTATCTTTTTTTTTTTTTTTTTTCGAACTGACTACGCTATTGACCAAGCAAGGTCTTAACAGCTTCACCGGACTACAGGATTTTTATCTTGTTACGCCGAAGAAGTACAACTTCTAACGCGTGTACATAAGTACACACACATTTTTTTTTAAATTGCGCTTTTTAATAAAAGTAGCAGTAGGGTTTGCACCATATATGATGGACCGTAGTCACTATAGTTTCTAACCGTAACTAAATACGATACGATACAGTCCTCTGTCGAGTTTTTGGCGGGTTCTCAGTTTGTCATGTAGTGGATGCTGTATTATATTCATAATCTTGTGCTATATAACTATATTTTATAATATTGGTGGTATTTACGTAATATAGTTGGGATATTATGCATAAGTGAAGTGGATGGAGATAATACCATTGAGAATGAATCCTGAGATGCCGGAAAAACTCAATGAAAAGTTCTAACAAGGGGGCCGTCCACCATCTTTTTAGAACATTGAAATTATCACGACATACACTCATCAAAAAAGTCTAAGCAACATGTACTAATTTAAATTTTAGGACGGTTCTTCACATTATAACGTTGTATTTTATTTTTAAAATAATATCTTTAGGGTTCTATGATGTAAAAATAACAGCTGTTGTCTTTATAAGTTCTTTTAATAACAGAAATGGACAATATTAGAATATACTGTAGAAACTAAGATACATAAGAAACTAAACTTTTTTCTTACAAAATGAAATTTCTAAAGAAAATGTATTTATTTGAAAGAATAAACAATTTAATACAAAGTATGGTCTCCTCTCTATTCAAACTTGTCGGCAACGATTATTCATTAATTAATGAGACTGTTTATGTCATCTTGCGTATTCGCTCCCAATGGAATTGTAGCAAATCCTTCAGCTGTTGGGTTGTTGTCGCTCCGTCCAAGTCCTTCAAAACACGTCTTTTTCAAAACACGTCTTTGGAGCATGTCCCATGCGTGCTCGATGGGGTTGAGATCTGGCGATTGTGCAGGCCAAGGCAATACCCGGATGTTCTCCGTTGCAAAGTATTCACTGGTTCGCCGAGCTGTATGTGAACGCGCATTGTCATGCATTAACCTAAAATCGAGCCAAAGGTTTGTGCAAATGGGTAGACAAAGGTCTGAGAATATCCTCAATGTAATTTTCAGCATTCATGTTTCCATTTACAAAAACGAGCTCAGTTCGCCTGTTCTTCATAATACCCGCCCATAACATAACTGTTGAGCCGCTGTATGGATGAACTTCCTGAACGCACCTGAGCCTTTCAGTATTTCCGGGCCGACGATACACTCGCACCCTTCTTGTATCAGGCTTAAACCCGAATCGCGACTCATCGGAAAACATAATTTTATGCCATTGTTCCTGGGTCCATGTTATGCGTTCTCTACACCATTCATATCGACGAGCGCGATTCCCGTGACGTATCGGTGGGCACCTGATTGGGCGTCGAGCTCGTAGGCCGTACTCATGCAGTCGATTTCGCACAGTTTGAGGACTTACATCAACACCACTTGAAATTTGTAGCCTCAAACTTATCTCTCGAGCGGTTAACATCGGCTGGCGCTTGCAGTCAGTTGTATGTACCGGTCTTGCCGAGTGGTTGTACTCCTTTTACGGCCTGGATGCTGTCACCGGGTTCACCTGTATTATTGTAGCGCTGCCAAAGCCGACAAATAACACTTCTATAATGCCAAAATGTCGAGATACCTAGATTGATTACTTCCCGCTTGCAACATCCCTACAGCTCTTTGCATTTCATCTGCCATCAAATGACGTCGCTTCATGACGTAAAGAATATCTAACAATTCAATTTTGTCGCTAACTTTATTTAAATGGTTGGTAAAATTATAAAATCAAGACTAAACGTAGCAATTAAAACAAATTCGCAGTCATTTCAATTTTATAAAAAACAAAACATAATCAATTTTTTTTTACAACCAGCCAGTATGTCATCAATAACAAAAAAGTTTACTTACCTACGCACTTTGTTTAGTAAATACTTAGAAATTAATTAATATAAATGGTAAAATTTGTAATATCACGCATTTGCTTAGACTTTTTTATTGTGTATATTATTACAGCCTAATCCATTATTGACAGTAATATTTTAGAAAATTGGTTTAAAATTAAACCTATAATCTCAAATTAAAAAAAGTATTTCATGCCAGTACTTATCATCATCCGTCGCCTCATATTGCGAGGTGGTTATGCTCGCAAAGGAGGTGGCGGAGAGGGAGAGGGAGCAGACCAGCCAGCTCCCTTCCCGCGGTCGACGATCACGGCGGCACAGAGTCAACGATGACCTGAGGCCACCATAAAAAGTGCCTGCGGGCGGCGGACGCGGGCAAGTCCGTCGCTATGGCAGAATTTCTGCGCAGGCCCGTGTGGTTGAGGCGCATTGTGCCGATGCGCTTCCCATGATCGTCGGGAAGGGCAACTCTCGCCCTCCCCTGACGGGTGTACGATTCTGACCCCTCGACCGCGACGAGGCCCCTGATGAAGGGCTGACACCTACCGGAGAGTAGAAGGAGTGCCAGTTCTCCAGCTCCTGCTCCCCGGCCTATAGGTGATTGAAGGCACCATGGGGCTTCAGTCCGCGCAAGTCGGACATACCCCATCCTCAGCTGCCCGACTAGGGTGGGAATAAAGTACTTATCACCATACGCATACTTTAAACTAGAAGTTTCCAAACTTTTTTTCTCATGAACCATTTTCAAAATTTAGCTGGTTCCGGTGGATCCCCTGCAGCTATATTTCTAACATATTCCCAATTTTTCACAAGTAACAGTCGCTGCGTTTCTTAAAATATTATGTGCCTACATTGATAGGTGAAGGCAAGTCCACATTTTAGTTCTTCACATTTTGAAAGCAAATAAATTTTCGTCGACACTCGTCGTTTTAATTCTGTCAATATTTTTGAAGATTTCTCCACTGTCTCTCTCACTTTTTTTAAATTGAGATTTTTTAACTAAGGGTGTGCGATTAATGCTCGAATCGAATTGATTGTGTGAATTGATTAGAATTTCGAATCGTGTAGTTCGGTTCGAATTATTCCCCCCTTCAAATTCTCTTTTCCCTATTTTCAATCATCTCTTCACAAACATCAAAATAAAAAAAAAAAAAGAATTTCAAATAACTCCTATTCTCAAGATATTGATCTTAGACCTGAAATATGACTTTTATTGCAGTGTTAAGTTAGCAATTTATATGTCTACTTGTGGACTCCTTGCATGCCAGTTCCTTATAATGGAGACGCTGTTGCGGTGGATGGTACCGCGACAGAACGTGGATATTCGTTCATCATCAGCGAAAAAGTGGTTCCCCGAGGAACTGTTCTCTCAGAGAACCGTCGATATATTCCTCAAGAGTGACTGGATTGATTTTTTCCAGGTAATTTTTAGATCAAAGAGCCTGCTATCCTACTTGCCACAATTACTACAGCGTGTCGTAGCGGTACCGGACGTAGTCATTACTATAAGCTAAATTATATTGTGACCGTTCCTAATATTTTACGTTATTTTTCAAGATCTTTCTAATTTTGTACATATCAAATGCACTGGGCCCTAAAGGCCTGGGAGACGTTGTCCCGTCCTGATTATAAAAAACAATGCTTGATAAATTTTACACCAAAACGTTTCTCATGAATCATTTTTTCTACTGGTGAGATGCGCATGAAGATCCGTTCAGTAGTTTTTGAGTTTATCGAGAACAGACTGACAGACAGACAGACGCGGTAGAGGACTATGTTTTATAGTATGTAATGATGAAGATAATAAAAAAGAACTAAAAAAAATAGTGTGTGGAGTCCCACTGCGCGGAAGAAATGAAACTTCGTAATGTGGAAATGAAAATAGGAAGGGGTAGAAATTGATTTTTAGTGAAATCATATTGTTTCTTTAAGACAAACTTTATTAACATTGCTTACGATTGACAATTGATCGCATCTTTTAATGATCATTTTCGAGTGGAGAAATATCCAAATCTATAACATTTACAATGGGATTATGATAACTATAAAGTAAGATACGAAATGTTTAATTATTTTTCTCGCTCTGTCTCTTTCTATTCCCCCTCTCCAGGAGCGTAGAACGTTTAACGCAACAGCGCTTTCATACCCCCTCCATGGTAGCGTTAAACGTTTAATGCAATCTTGTGGGCAGTCGCATTAGAAGTTTCACTTCAAAAACCTTATGAACGGCAACATTTGAACTTGGTCAGTGTATAAAAACCGGTTATTTTGAAATTTGAATTTTGAAATATAACGAGTCATATAAGTATATAGGTTATAAGCTGAAATCACGGTAAATCGTTATACGGACGATATATAATATTGGTTTTTTAAATATAGATAGATATGTTTGTTTCCGCGTGATACAGGACGCAAGGGATTTCCTGAACGCGCTTAATGAAGGAAAAGATAAAATCTTATCACTTATATGCAGGAAGCTTTCCATTGGACACGTAGAGATTATCTATGTGAGTATTTTACTTTATTGTAGCTCAAGAAAATCTAAAAAAGATGTTTTAATTTAGGTCCGGAAAAGGCGTTTATGAACGTTAAAACTTTAATACCGGTACAGAAAACAATCCGATGTTCGAGAAAAATGGGCTTATAAATAAAATTGTAGTGTCTGTTTTGTAATGTGTTTTTTAGGTGGTAGAGCCACGCTGAAACTATTACTGGTTTCAGTATGAAGGATCTGCTCGCCCGGGGTACTACCACCTGACCCACAGAAACACCCACGTGAAGTAACAGTGCTTGCATTGTTGCGTTTCGTTCGGTCAGTGAGAAAGCCGGAAGACCACCTCCCGTCCCCACTCCCCCTACCCCAAACACACAACGCACTTGCGATTCTTCTGGTGTTGCAAGTGTCTATGGACGGTGGTGATCACTGAACGTCAGGTGACCCACCTGCTCGTTTGCCTCCTATGGTATAAAAAAAATCGATAGAACGGGCTTTTGCGCCGACATATATAATACTCCACATTCAATATAATATATGGGTAAAAATTAAGAAAACATGCATTTAAAGGTGAAAAATCATGTGGATCTTCTATGAAATGTTATCTATGCTCTTTCGAGCATACATTACATTTTTGAGAATATTTCGGGATATCTAAACTAAGGGGCCTTAACAGGGTGCGGAGAATCGAGACTCATGGTTGGACATCAACACGACTAGTAGTTGCATGACGGTCTTGCTCGACCCCCAGATGCTTGTTAGGTTAGGTGTGAAGAATCACAGGGCTTGTGAGATCCTGATCATCAAGGAGCAGGACACAAGCACCGTGCAGCTTTCCAGGTGGGAGCTAATGTAGCCTTTTAACTCGTAAATCTATACATATAATAAGAATGTAAATGTAATGTGTCTGTACTTTTTAGATTTTTGTAAAAAAAAAACTGTTGCAAGTGTCTAGGAATCATTATCATTACATATTATAAAACAAAGTCCTCTGCCGCTTCTGTCTGTTCGCGATAAACTCAAAAACTACTTTACGGATTTTTATGCGGTTTTCACCAATAGATAAAGTGATTCATGAGAAAGGTTTAGGTATATAATTAGTCAAGGTTTTTTTTTATTATCAGGGCAGAACAACGTCCGCCGGGTCGGCTAGTAAGTAATAAAGTACATTTCAATCATTTTTAGAAATGTCTCTCTGTCTGTATGTCTGTTTGTATGAACACGTATCACTGGTAATGTACTGCGTTCATGACAAAACCTTTCCAAGGAAATCGTAAAGAATAACATTTAGCCTTTGTTTCATTACAATCGGTTAGGTCTATCAAAAGTTTTTGTAATTTTTATGACGACGTGACTTAAGTACGGCGGAGAGAAAAGTAGATAAGTTAATACATTCAGATGACTAAGTTAACACATTCAGATTACTTTATTCGTCACTGTTTTGTACATAAGGTGTCTGGCGGACAAAATCGCGGGCACAGCTAATCTATATACCAGATGACTGTTTAGACACTTACAGTTTTCTAGGATATGACACTTTATGGCCACATTTCACGTATAAAATAATAATATTAAAATATAAATATTAATAAACACCCAAGAAAACCTAAGTTACAGTTTGTTCTAAAACTTTCAAAATATAACTACAATCGTGTAAATAAAATAATAAACCCAAGTGCAATGACCGGTGCCAAAAGCTACAATGGGCTGGAGTTATAGTCGACGCATTATGAACTGAAGCTTCGGGTGATAAATCATATTTATCTGTCTGTCTCACTCGCACTTACAGGTCTTATGGAGAGGTGTAGTTATGTGCGTAAGAATTGTAGAGGTGCATATCGATAACGGGATAGGTACGATCGATATGATAAATAGAAAAGATAAAAATCTTATATTTATAGAAAAATAACAACCCGTACTCGTAACGACCAATCAGGAGTCAGAGTGCTAATGAAGGTCACGATGACGCATCGACCCCCGTGCGCAGGTAGCTAAGTATCGATAACGGGTTGCATTGCGTGCATATTCCTACTGTCAGTGACATTTATTGCCCGCGACTCAGTTTAAAATGTGTCGACTATAATAACTTTCGATAGCAAAACCGGGCAATAAACCCTTTTGTTTTGTTCCTGACGTCCCCACGTTTCCTTTTAAATGAAAGTGAAATCACCCAACGGTCATTGACACTGTGCTTCAACATAGACGCATAGAGGATTGTGTATAATTTTTGTATTTTTCTAGAGAATTAGGTCAAATATTAAGCACCTATTTTTTAATTGACGTAGACCGGGAATCGAGTGCAAAGTGTCTTCCAGAAATATTGCTACTGTCTAAACAGTCACCTGGTATATTTATAGGTAGTGGGGAAACAGTTAAGAACATTTCCCTCCTTTGTTTCTAAGACGATTTTATTCATTCTCTTTTTATTTTGTACCTATTGACGGGATTTAGTATTTTATCAATAAAAAAATTGAAAAACGTTTTACTTTATGGTCGAAATTCTACTACTGGACGAGCGGCTAGTTTTAATAAATAAATTGTAGTGTGTGTGTGCCGTTTTTTGTACTCCGTAGGTTTTAGCGATTGGTAACAATTTCATCTGATGTTAAATGCGTATGTGATCTAAGATGGTAAACACGCTAAACCTAGAGAGACTGCCTCTCAAGTTCAACTTGACCGTGGTAGCTAACATAGTATGGTTAAGAAAAAAACATACTATACTATTTGCAGTTGCTATTTATACTCATTTGCAAAGATTCGAACCTGTGTCAATGAACGCGGTGTCCAAACACGCAATTAACTAAGAGCCTGTCCAGATGAGGCGTTTTACGCGCGAGTCGACTTGCCCGTACCATAGATACTAGAGCTACATATATCCCGTCCAGATGGTGCGGCGCGTTTCCTAACTCGCGCGTAAAACGCGTGCAATGAGCGAGACTCTCGACTCGAGCGCCGCGCGCCTCGAGATACTCAGGCCCCATTGCTGCGTCCAGTACTACGCGCGAGTCGACATAGTTGTCAGTCGTCTATCCGTACGACGTATACAAGCGTATGCGACGTTTCCTAGGGTAGAAACGCGCGTAAAACGCCGTATCTGGACGCAATATATTTTGAAGCGCGCGAGTCGACTCGCGCGTAAATCGCTTCATTTGGAAAGGCACTTAGCTACTACTAAGCTATCATCCCTTCAGATAGTCCCTTAAACAATAAGATTAAATTAAAAATAAATAATTTTCTTATCGCGAAGCAGATGATTAATAATATAAACTTTAAACTTACAATCTATATTAAAAGGCGCGTACAAAACATCAAAGTACATCTGCCTCCTCTATCGCTCAACCGATTTTCTTTTTTGTTTTGTTTAAAAATAATGAATCACGGTTAAATTTCGACCATTAGTTTTATAAAACACGGTATGAAGACCATCGTTAGTGTTCCGTTTTTAGGCCTCTTATCCTTTCTTAGAATCTATCTATCACTTCCGTTTTATAAAAATCTACACTACTATCACATCTACACTTCTGTTAAAAAAAAAAAACCAACCAGCTACGTGTGACGCAAACGTAACCTTAGAAATAGGATTCCTTATGTCGAATAGGGAAACCTAAAATTCAGTTAAAATTATGCTTTTCTTCAATAGTGAATCTAAGTTAATCACTATATCGGTGACAACGCTATCAACTCCGCAATTGTACCCATCTTCGATAAACATTGTTGACGAAGGAATCCGCTGTGTGCGGTTCGTTGTAAGCTCTCGCAGCGATTTAGTAAAATTGGACAAGGCGCTGAGGGAAATATACGGCGATAAGTATCGCGTAAGTCATCATCTTTAACAAGTATCTATCTATACATATAAGAATGTAAATATAACAGGTCTGTACTTTTAGATTTTTGTAAAAAAAATGTTGCAGGTGTCTAGGAATAAGTAATAAAATACATTTCAATCAATTTTAGAAATGTCTTAAAATACTTTGTTCATGATAAAACTTCTTCAAGAAAGTCATAATGCATATCTTCGAGCAACATTTAGTCTTTGTTTCATTAAAATCGCTTCGGTATATTAAAAGTAATTGTACTTTTAATGACGACGCGACTTAAGTACGGGAGATAAGTAAATGGGCTCAATACATTCAGATGACTTTATTAATCGTTGTTTTTTACGCAAAGTTCTTCGAGGACGAATTCGCCGGCATAGCTAGTCTATCATCTAACAGTATATCATAAGCTAGTCTGCCATGATGTTTGTCCACGATGAACTCTGAAACGACTCAACAGATCTTCATGAAAGTTGTCATTTATGTATAATTTGGTCCAACTTGAAAGATAGGATATATTTCGATCAATGGCCTCAATAGTTTTTAAATACAAATGATTGTCAATGTTGATTATTGTCATTAACTGTAAATTTCACCAGTTTCGAACAGATGGCGCTTTAAATTAGTTTGTTGACAGGAAACTGTAGGACCGACTGTTATAGGTATCTCATACTCGCCACGTTTTAATTTTGAATTTCTTTTCAACTCTAGTTTATTTTATGGTGTTTTATTAAATTCAGCACGCAATAACTGAGCCACAGCAACGCGTGGCCGGGTCAGTTAGTGTGTTTTATATATTTTTATCTATGTGTATTTGTCTAGATAGGTCTGAACGTGTTGTCTATCCACTTCAACACGTTACATTAAATTGGAATTAAGCACAATTACAATACAATTATTTAATAAATTTGTCCCATTCATTTCATTAATTATAAAACAAATCATTACCAAAAACTCTACTTCTAGTTATTATGAAGTTTAAACTCGTTTAAAGACTAAAGAAGCAAAAATTAATACTGAAAAAAACACGCTTTTATACGGAACCGATATAAAAAATAGTGAATAATTTCTAAATATGGAATGTTTATACTATAAATATTTAAAAAATTATATTCTACACTTTACTGCAGTTACCTATAAACGCATGTTTTCTTTTTTTATATTTACTAGCGGGCTCAGCGGACGTTGTCCCATCCTGATAATAAAAAAAACCTTTGACAAGTTGTTTACCTAAACTTGCCTCATTAATCACATATCTAATGATGAAACCGCATGAAAATCCGTTCAGTAGTTTTTGAGTTTATCGCGAACAGATAGACGGACGTGGCAGAGGACGTTTTATAATATGTAGTGATTTGCAGAGCATCTACGCATATACCTTTAAGCCAGAGTTCCGTATTAGTCGAGATACTTTCTTTTTCTTTGACAAACCACTATTGTTCTGAAGGACCACCAAACTTGGTGGCAAACTTGACAGCTACTCAGCCAAAATGAGAACTCACGTAAGCAAGCCAAAGTGGTCTGGGCTGTTGTCTTGCACACTGATTCACGAATTGAATGTAACTGACCATTCGAGCAAATTAACTATATGTTTGTGCATGTATATCACTATCCGAGAGACTTGTGTAGTTGTATAATTAGGGCTCATTTGTAATTGGAAACTGTAGATATAAGGAATATCGTACAATTTTCAAGAATGTTACTAAACAAAGTCAAGCATAATCTTGAGCACGGTGGTGTAAGCTTCACGGCGGTGTAGGGTTAGCAATGACCTCAGGCCGCCGTAAAAAGGGCGAGCGGGCGATGGACGCGGGCACGTCCGTTGCTCTGGCAGAATTTCTGCACCGGCTCGTGTGGCTGAGGCGCATTGTGCAGATGCGCCCCCACAATCGTCGGGAAGGGGTCTACGATTCTGACCCCTCGACCGCGACGAGGCCCCTGATGAAGGTCCGACGCTTGCCGGAGAGTAGATGCAATGCCAGTCGGCAGCTCCTGTTCCCCGGCCAATAGGTGTGAGAAGGCATCACGGGGCTTTAGTCCGTGCAAGTCGGAATACCCCACCATTAGCTGCCTGGCTAGGGTGGGAATCCGTTGGGATTTAACCTATAATTTTCAGTATATCAGGTGACTGTTTAAAGGGTGACCATTCAATCGTGTGATAGTTCATAGTCACACTTAACATATAAAATAATTATATCAAATGAAAACAAATACTAATAAACAACAAAGAGAAACTAAGTTAAAGTTTGGTCTAAAAATTTAAAAAGTATGGGAACGATACTTTAAACGTAAAAAAACCACACCTAGTTTCAATGAACAATCAAGGTTAATCATTACGTACTTGCTTATTGTTGGAAAGCCGCACGGTCGAACAAAGCGAAGCGGGGCGTGGGCGCGTGGCACAGTGTGATTCATCGCATCGATATTTATTACACCAGTTCGTTTTTGCGTAAATCATCTGTTGTTGCATGGATATCAGTTTTGCATTTCTCGATATAATTAGGTCAAATATTAAGTACCTATTTTTTTAAATTGATTTATAACCAGAAATGACTATTTAGTAACCCCTGTGAATATTGCGACTCTTTAACCATTCAGCCTGTATAAGATGTATACATTTCCTTTTCTTTTCCTAATTCGATGACAAATTCACCGTATTAAAGACTAGCTTTTGCTCGCGGCCTCGCTCGCTCTAATGCAGAACTTTATTTGCATGAAAGATATCCTATTTAGTTTTCTGTACTCGTATATGTAAAATATTATAATAACAGGTAATGTAGTTTAGACGTGAAAGCGTGGCAAACAAACAAGCTCATATTCGTATCTCTATAATATTAGTGAGTATTATATCAAAACCAAAATACTCTTTGTTCAATTTAAGCCCTGAGAAGGCACTTATGAATATCAATACTACCAATATTACTGGCATTATGAAGTGTTTAAATTTTTTATATTTTAGAGTTAGGATTTCAAACGACTTTAGTACTCTTAAAAAAATGGTAACACCTTTCCATAGAATTTTCCAGAATGTTTTAGTCTCATATAATCTATATTCCATTTATGTTAGCATAGTAGAAGAAGAAAAATGCCGTCAATATTACGTAAAATGGTACTAAATACCCCAGGTTAATAAATAAAGCCCAAAAACTCTACAAATTTGATTATATATAACTATATCTAATACTAGCTGACCCGGCTACGCGTTGCTGTGGCTCAGTTATTATATTATTACATACTGATGAGAATTCATAATTATTGATAATATGACAAATAAACATCACTTAAGGAACTAACACGCAGCGGAAGCTCTCTTAAGGAAAAACGACCCCGACTTCGAAACATTCTTTATTGGTGTTCCGCTCCTATTATTCTTAGCGTGATGATATATAGCCTATAGCCTTCCTCGATAAGTGAGCTTATATAACACTGAAATAATTTTTCAAATCGGACCTGTAGTTCCTGTAATTATCCCCTTTTTTTTTTTTTTTTTTTATCGTGGGGAAATCCCTTATGGATACCCACCCTCCCGGGGGAGAGAGTGGGTTATGTCCGACTCGCACGGACTAAAACCCCACGGTGTACCGACAGACCGTTGTGTGGGGGCGGCAAGGGATCGTACATGCTACTCAACCTTGTAGAGCCGCCCCCACGGTCCGCCCGGCGGAAGGTGACCGCCGGGCTCCTACCTATAGAGGGCCAGACCGGGTACACACCGGCTGCCCCCCTCGTCCGCCGGACCTGTGCAATGAGGAGATGGGCCCCCCGGCCCATCCCCTCAGGTCCGGCTACGGTGGCGGGAGGAGTTGGGCAAAGCGCCGCCTCCTCCCGCCTGTCCTCCTTTGGCGGAGAGGGCCACTTTGAGGATCTGCCTCGCGGGCCCTCTCCGCCTCCTCCTTCTGCGAGATGACGTCCTCGCAGAAGGAGGACATCGCTCTCCACGCCTGTTCGCTGCCGAGCATGGCCGAGACCACGCTCGGCAGCGATAAATCCGGTCCTACCGCCGCCGCCAGAATGCGGCGCTGCTCCCCCCACGCAGCACACTCAGACAGAGTGTGCTGCGCGGTATCTTCGTCAGCGCCGCACTCATGACAGGTGGCGGTCGGCTCCCTGCGTGCGATCCGGTGCAGGTACCACCCGAAACAACCGTGTCCGGTGAGTACCTGCACCAGTCGGAACGTCAGGGAGCCCCACTCCCTCTCCAACCACGCCCGCAGGACCGGGCGGACGGCGTCGACAGTGAACCGCCCGAACCGCTCGTCCGCCAGGTCCTGCATCCATCTTTCGACGGCGTCTCCCCTGAGACGCCGTCTCTCCACCTCTATCTCCCTGGGAGCCGGAGGCTCCCCCCTTCGTCTCTTCGCCGCCGTGAACTCGTACACGGCGGCGAGAACTCCTGCCTCCAGCTCCCAGGGCAGGGAGCCGGCGAGCACAAAGGCCGCCGCCGAGGACACCGTGCGGTACGCCCGGATCGCCCTCAGTGCCACCGTGCGCTGCGCATTACGCAGCGCGCGCACGTTGGCGGCACCGAGGGCGTCGGCCCACACCGGTGCCCCGTAGGCGGCCATCGCCCGCACGACTCCCATGTAGAGTCGGCGGCACCCGGCGCCCGGCCCCCCTATGTTGGGGAGTAACCGGCCGAGTGCCGCCGCCGCCCCAGCAATTCGCGGTCCGAGCCCCGCGAAATGGGGCTCGAACCGCCAGCGCCCGTCCAGGGTGAGGCCCAGATATTTCATCTGGGTCCCCACCCTGATCCGGGCGCCCTCCACCACAATGTGGGCCCCAGGTGGTGGCCCCCGCCGAGGCCCATGAAAGAGTAGGGCCTCGGTCTTAACTGTAATTATCCCCTACAACGTCACAAACTCACAAAGTTTAACTCTTTATAATATTGTATATAATACAAGTATAAGTACAATTTTTATTATATTAATACTCTCTAAATAAAACACAAATTTGATATAATGTAGTTATTTATGTTATGTTAGTTAACGATGGATTTAAAAAGAGGAAATACCCAGCCGCCCCAACAAACGTCGCAAAGTTCCCAAAACATTATTCGTCCTGCCGTAAGTATAATTTATTAAGTACTTAAGAATTTTATACATTATCATTTTTTGAAGATGTTTTTTTTTTGTTAATTGCGTAAAAAATTGTCTCCATCCGTGAAGGAAATGTGAAGAATCCATTCTAGCACGATAACAAGTTTTTGTTAACAGATAAAGTATTATTTTATTTGCAGTGAGAGTTACTAGACAAATGTCCTTTAAGCTTGTATAATCAAGATTCCACCAAAAAATCTTTACAATAACTGTGTTAGTGTCCACTATTGTCAAAGCCCTTTTATAAATTTTCCAATTAGCCAGCTGAAATTGTACGTTTTAACAAGTCTACATTCCGTTTAGGCTAAAAAAAATAACTTCTATTTTTTTTGTCCAGAGACAAATAATCAGTGACATTTGTGTTTTTAACTTTTTAATTTTGTGCTTTTAAAATAAACATTACAGAAAGAACGACCGTCTTAAAACACGGCAATAAATATTAAAATATTTAATACTAGCCTCTGGCCGCGACTTCGTTCGCGTGGAATAGTTACTATGGGTTAACGCTAACACGCAGCGGAAGCTCTTAAGATGAAAAAATACCCCGATTTTGAAACATTCTTCATTGGTGCTCCGCTCCTATGCGTCTTAGCGTGATGATATATAGCCTATAACCTTCCCCGATAAATGAGCTATATAACACTGAAATAATTTTTCAAAACGGATCAGTAGTTTCTGAGATTACCCCCTACTCACAAACGTCACAAACTCAAAAAACTTTACCTCTTTATAATATTAGTATAGAAGTATAGATATTAATATCCAACACGACATGTAAGAGTTTTACCTCTTAATTTGTCACTTATACTCAATTTCTATTGATAGTCGACATTCCCTATTTGAACTAAATAATAAGCTATGACCAAAATAGCCACTCTGTTCCACTGAACTGAATTTTCAGAATAACAAATGATACTGTTATACCATAAATGCAAATCATTACAGTATTTGTGTTGTTTTGTATTCATTTGAAATATGAAATTTTGATTAACATTAGAGCATATTAATTTTGAAATAGGCGTATTTATTTTTTACTTGTCACATTTGAAATAATTAAAAAAATAACTCGCGAGACTCTAGTCACTTTATGCTACTTGACAGCAGCGTGGCTGAATGGTTTAGATTCCTTTGCCTATTTTTTTTTATAATAACGATTCAATGCGTTTATGTTGGGGGTAGTTTTATTTATTATAAGATAAGACTATTTAATAATTTTATTGCTGTGTTTATATTCAGAAATTAGTGAGGTTTTCACAACCGATTGGAAAACGACGCGGCAGAAGATCAGGTAAATATATACTGCAATATTTAATTACTTTGTGTTTTGTTGTTTGTTTTGTTTGAATAAGAATTACGCTGATTTTTGTGCTCGTCTATGATAATTGAAAAAAAAAACAGTGCTAGTTAACTTTTAACATTGGTATTATTAGTCTGTTATGGTGAATTTTCGAAGATAAACTTTTTTTGACGCAGTATGACAATAAATTCTTTTACATTTCGGTTATACTATCATAATATTTGGTTACGAGTAACTACTTATAAAAGTGAATATATGTGTATTGGGGTATATAGATTAGACTAGCGAATCATTGATATACAAAAACCCAAGATGCACACTTAACGTCTAACAGACGGCACACAAAAATGAGTGCATAATTTTGGATTATGCAGTCATTTCAAATAGTCTCGCGTCGCTTGCGTCCTAAAAAACAACTTTAAATCGTTCAGTTAAAGTTGAATTTGCAAAATCGTAACTTTATCGCATAGCTATAACCACGTATGTATATTTGGGAGTTTCTGCGGCCGGTTTTGAACGCTACTTTCGAGACTGCGTTTTTGGTTTTTATATGTCAATGGTGCGAATACAAGATAATCTCACTGTATTACGACTAACATACACTATGTGAAATACTCGATATAGTGAAATGCCTTCGTTTGTCGCGTCCCGGGATGCAATAACCATAGGAGGTGATAGAGTGGGTTCTGGCTACCACATACATAGTGATAAATTCCTCAAAATGTAATAATATACGATATGATTTTTGAAATTATCCTAATATAAATGCGTCTGTTTGTTTGTTAGGTTTTCCTGTCTTAACTACTCAATCTATTATGAGATTTTGTATACAGGTTATCAGGGATACAGAGAACTATACAAGGTGTATTCCTTCCAGAAAAAGTACTTACTATTCCCGAGGGATTTGTAAAATCTATCTATACATACATATAATAAGAATGTAAATCTAACGTGTTTGTACATTTTCGATTTTCGTGATAAAAATATTTGCAGGTGTCTAGGAATACGTAATAAAATACATTTCAGTCATTTTTAGATATGTCTGTCTGTCTGTTTGTATGAACACGCATCACTGCTAAAGTACTGGGTTCTCAATAAAACCTTACAAACAAAATCATAAAGCATATCTTCGAGTAATATTTAGTTTTAGTTTCATAAAAGTCGGTTCACTCTATCAAAAGTTATTGTAACTTTAATGATGACGCGACTTCAGTACGAGTGAAAAGTAGATAAGTGAATGGATTTAATACATTCAGATGATTTTATTACTCACTGTTTTTTTACATTAGGTTCCACGAGGACGGAGTCGCAGGCACAGCTAGTGGATAAAATGCCAATTTTACATTCCTCTAATAATATTTTAAGTTTGTCTTGTATTAAATTCTTAACTATATTACGCGCAAGCTCGAACTTACGGCTATATTCAGAGCGGCCACAAAGGCCACAGATTGGCGAGGACTTGTACGTATTTCTCGTTGTAATTTCTTACAATTATTTATTATTTATCAGGTTACGTCTTAAGATCAAGGAATCCCGCTGTATGTAATTTACTCTCTACGTCTTCAACCACGTCTTTAGTTCCTGTAAGTTGTCTCATATTATTGTGTACATATATATATTTTGGTATTAACAATTTATTTGAGTACTTACGTAGTAACGACACCGCAGCCGCCTCCGGCTCGAGCTGCCTTTGTATCGCAGGGATAACCTAACTAATGTATATTCCTCAATTTTCACGTCTCCTTTTCGGTTAGGTTAGATCTGCGAAACAAAGACAGACACTGCGGTGGCGTTAATACGTAAATACCTTTATTTGTTATTTTAAGCGGTAGAGACATAGTCAAGCATTGGAAAAATCGGTTTTAAAATTTGGTACTATTATCAAAAAATCCTATTTTCTTTCATATGAGGCAAACAAACAAGTGGATTACCTGATGTTAAGTGATCACCACCGTCCATAGACATTTGCAACACCAGGGGAGTTGCAAGTGTGTTGCCAGCCTGTGTTGGGGGGGGGGGGGGGATTTGTATCGTATGTTTGTTTGTAGTATTTAATACGTAAATACTATATTCGTAAGAGATCTTTGTCCAATGATAAAAAATTTACTAACCAGTATCATTCCAATCATCATCATCACCGACCTATATGAGGTTCAATGTAGGGCCATATATATCTTCCCGAAGGAAGGTATGAGCATAAACACCACGCCAGCCCACGACGTATTGGCCATTTCAAACTCTGAGAAATCTACATTCTATATCTACAAAACATTGCTTAGGTTTAGGTTTCCTCACGGTGTTTTCCTTCACAGTCAGCCGATAGTGTTACCAATTTAAATTAGTAAATGTACGTGAATTCCGAATAATTCGTTTGTGCAAGCCGAGGTTCGAACGTGCGGACATCGGATTGATATTCTAGCGATCCAACCCCTCGATCACCACGACTCTGCACCAATTATTATTTGTTGATTTTTCCAATCTTCTTCTTACCCTTATGCCACCTAAGTAGGGTCGGTACAATATGTTTTCCTTTTCCACTCTCGTCCATAAGCTGTTATCTCGGTATTCACACCTTTTACACACATCATTTATCACACAGGCCATCCATACCTTTTTCGGTCTATCTCTCTACTCCTATACCCATCCACCACCATACTTAAAACTTTTCTAGTTACATGGTTTTTATCCATGATATGCCCATACCATACTAACCTATTACTTCTCAGCTTCTGTGTCACTGGAGCTATTTTCAAACTTCCTCTGATATGCTCATTCTTAATCTTATCCATTCTAGTTACATCACAAATCCATTTGTTGATTTTTCCAATGAAATCTACAAACTCATTGGTCTTATAATACCACCGCTTCAATAGAAACAGTTTAGTGTTTAGAAGCTATGATTGGCTTGGTCATAGCATAATAGGACACCGCACCGATCAACATAGGTTCGAAACCTTGTAACTGAGATGATTCTTTCGGTGAAGGAAATATCCTGAGGAAACCATAGCGTAGTGGTATGGCTTTTTCTAAGAACGCCCGGCTAGCTAACGTTCTCAAGTTGAAAATCTATCGCCAAAAACCTGTTGGTGTGCTCGGGTAGCTGCAATTGTGAGCCAGTCCACCTCTAGATTTACTATATATACCACTTAGACTACAGTATAATATAAACATCAGATGATCAAATGATATAAAACATAAAGAAATTAATTAATTAATATGTTTCATATTGAAAAAATAAACTACTAATAAGGCAGTAATTCGCAATAATTTTGAATAGTAGTAAGCAGCCAGTATAAGTACTTTTAACATGAAATAATAATTAATACAAATAACCTTACAGCTTTATGAGAGTCTCGCACCTTTTCCGAAATGTACGCTATACGCTACGAAGTCGCGAAACGTTTGTAAGGCGCTAGAACTGACTAAAGTGATAGAGGCTAGTGAAACTGATAAGAGACAAACTTTAAATTCTGTAACTGAATTCCAATCGATTACTAAGAGACTTTATGGAGTAAGTCACAAAAGCATCCATGAGAGTTCTATTGGTGACCCTCGAAACCATATCGAAGTTAGGACAGATGTAACGGATAAATCAAGAGAAAAAATCGATCATTCTACCAGTTGTCTTCTCATTGCCACTATTGGGTCGACGGACGACTCTGTAATTAGTAGTACTAAAGAACGTCTATTGAAAAACAAAGAATGTAAATCGGATAATTTAGTCGATTTATTAATTAAAGAAGCTTTGCAAACCGACATTGGCGAAAGAAATAAAGATATTAATAGCGATGTGTGTAAAGATACTAATAAGCAAACTCCAGATATAGACAATAATAATAAAGAAATTGTGAATACAAATTTTGCTGAACAAGAAATCACTCGAAAGAAACAGAACAAAAAAACTAGCAGGATTATAAACAAATCTTCTTCTACAGATGACTCGCATGCAAACATAATTAATGATACACCTGTAAATCGTGTTCAAAATACAACAAAAGATTTATGTCGTAGTACAAAATCTATCAAAAATCTATTTGATGAGGAAGTTCTAAATAAGGTAAACTATGATGAAGCTGTTATGCATAATTTCGTTGCACAGCATTTTGTAGATAATCCTGATGGTAAAATAGTGATCAGCCCAACACTGGCCATGGAATTGAAGAAAACTAGTAGTGAAGTAAATTCAAGTATTTGTGATAATATTATGAATGAATTTTCTAGCCAAAAAATTAATCACATGTTAGATGATCTCGAAGTTCGTGAGTGTCTTAATAGCATTATAGATAAAGTTTGCAATGATTTTCAAAAATATACTAAATATTTAAATCCTAAAAATACAAGTCTTGAAGAAACCGACATGATTACGAATAGAAATAATTACGAAGAGGAACAAACTAATGGTGATAAATTAGTACGAATTGATAATAACAAAATGAGTGCTGTAACTTTGGAACAAAATAATTCTAAGCCCAAATATAATTTACAATTAAAATTTCCTGCCAAACTGAGGAAGGACAAATGTATGGAGACCAGAAGTGTTACAAGGAGTTCTAATAATAAGAAAGATGATATTAATACACATTATATTGAACACGATGATCCGATAACTAACGACGAATCTAAAAAGCCTTCTAAACGAAATATAAAACGTACGTACAACAAAAAAAAGAAAAATAATGCAAAAAAGATAGATAACCTAGTTAATAATACTAAAATATATGATGATAAAGAAATAGAGAATGTAACGAGAAGTGATGACTTTTCAATTCTGAATGAAAAGAAGTGTCAAGAAAAAGAAACGGAAAAAGCTGAAACACCCGCTACAGTTTCTCGTCGTAAACGTAAATTATATTCACCAATTATAGAGAATTCAAATAATGATTTACCTAATAAACAAGTTTCGGATGGTGACGAAAATATGTTACCGTCTAATTCTAAAGTTAAATCAAAAACGTTAAATTCTAATGCAACTTCCTACAAAGATATTGAAAAAGAACGTCGAAATTATATACGTCGACCTCGAAACCTTAGTTCTAAATCAAAAGTGGTAGAAATTTCGAGTCCTCGATCAAGAAAATTGAATGAAATGTTCGATAAACTGAAAGAAACCGTGGAGAACAATAACAACGAAATATTTGTTGACCCAAAGTCTGTAAATACTGAAATTTATAATTTCACTAGCGATAGTGAAGATGAGGATTTTAAACCAAAGAAAATATATACACCAAAGCAGACATTACTTACTGATAACGCTAATTGTGAATCCAGACGTGGAAAAATAACTAAAACTACTGCAAATCCAAAAAACAAGACTACCAAAACGGCTAAAACTAACAAAGGGACAAAAGTAGCAAAGAAAAAACCAAATAAACGAAAAATTAGCATTCCTATAATAGATTTAACTGACCAAAGGATGAGACAAGCAAACACAGACGTGTTGAATACCTCATTGATAATTGACAAACAAAAGAATGTGGTAAATGATCATCCAGTGCCAGTATTAAGTAAGATCCCGCAATTGGAAGATTATACAATAAATGATAAAGAAATTCAAAGTAAGAAAAATATAAACACGAAAAGTAGTGAAATTAAATTGCCAGTAATTCACCATAAAGCACTATCGGCTGATCGAACTGAAAGTCCGTTACCAGAATTAATCATAGAGACGATAACGTCAACCAAAGATTATAATTGCGATAGCATAAGACCAGATATGTTAGAGTCAATGAAGAAGATCTACTTAAATGACACCAACACTACAACACATCAGCTTTTAGACGAAGAAAATATGAATCAAAATGAACAATCATCCAACGATAACATCCAAACAGATGTTATAGATGTTAGTAAATACGAAAATTTAGAAGTATTTTGTAATAATACGAAGCCAAGCAAAAGTATTCGAAGTAAAAATGAATTAAATAACATTAAACTCTCAGATCCGACTAAAATAGAAGTTGTCGAGATTCCAGAATGTTGTTCAGATAAATCTATAGCCACTATTGGAATTACAGCTCACGGGAGTTTTGATGAATCGCCACCAAACATGAAGCATATTAATCAGCAAGTTTCACCGCGTAATCTGGAAACAGAGGATTTGGGGAAGACATTGCAAGATTATTTCAATAATCTCGAAAGTAGACTTAATCAGTCCGGAGAAAACATTACATCTTCTAAACCGAATACGCCCGAACAACGAAGTTCAGGAAATAGTGTAGAAAAAATTCCTTATGTGTCGCTATCTCGGTTACCAATTGACAATATTGAAAATATGATTAAATTAGACGAAAGTTTAAGTCAATTGACCGTAACAACACATAAAACTTTGCAACAACATAAGAAATCAAAAGCATCTGATAGGAATATTTCCATCAATATGACACCTGGAGTTAAATCAACTCAAAGTAATCGACCGCCGATATCTGATTATTCAGAAAACCCTAAGAAAAATACGCAAGGAAAGAAAAATTGTGACAATTCTTCGACAGTCTCAGATAAAAGTTTTATAATTAAATTCAATAATCGCAAATGGTTACCATCATCGCGTAACTCTCAGAGCGATTTCGAAGATAGTGTGAGAAAGCTACGAAGTAAATCGAGTCACAGCAGACTGTCTACAATTATCCAAGAACTATCTAATCGAGAGAAAAGAGCAAGCAAAGAGCAAGTTGCCAAGAAAGTAGAGGAAACTGAAGAATTAAAAATAAATCGTCCCACTACACGTCAAATGAAACAAAATAGGGAACAAAAGGAAAACTCAACGGCTCCTAAAAAATCCGTTATATCTCCTATCAAACTTGATTTAATTACAAAAATGCAAACCCAACCTTCGCAGATAATTAATGAAGACCTCAAGCAAATGGCGGGTATATCTGAAAATCTTAACAAACACAAATCAATACATACATCCAATAGTAGTCCCAAACAAAGTAAAATAACCAAAAGCCGTGAATCGGTAGTGAATCGAATTACCTTATTTGATAATATATCGAGTCCTGTTTCGACTAAAGCTTCGAGTGAAGATATGAGAATGAATTTAAAAAGGAATGCCTCGATAACAGATGATTCGAATAAGAAAAAAAATCATAATCCAACTGCATCTACTATAAACACTAGCACTTCAAATGTTAACGCGTGGTTTGAGAAGAACGGAACAACCTCGGATAAAGGTAAGAATTGGTAAAATTAGTATTTATAAATTACTAACAGCTGCCCGCGACTTTGTTTGCATTTCTATTTTTATAAAGGACTATATACGATATTATTTCATTTGAAAAAAACTATGAAACACATTTATTTTCTAAGCTCAATACCCTAATACAAAGCTTCCCAAAGTGTGCGCCGCGACGCCCTGGTGCGCCGTACAAAGTAGAGAGGGGCGCCTTAAGGCACTCCTCTTTACCATTCTCAGGTAGCTAAACTTAATTATTCGCGAGTATAAAGTATACAATTAAATTACCAGCACATACATTCTCATGTTGTGAACGTTTTAATTGCACCTATTCATATTTACTGTATCTATTTCGACTAGCTAGCTAGGTTAGCGCGCCGAGAGACCGTACCAAATTTGAAAGTGCGCCCCCAAACTGAAAAAGTTTGGAAATCTCTGCCCTAATATATGTTCTAAGAAGTGCCCGATTTATTTTGATGTCGCCTTAGAATCCCGCAACGTATGCCGTCGCCTTTACTCTGTGAAGAAGTGATTATCAAAATTAAATACGCAATTTTGAAATGTTTAATTCTTATCTATAGAATTTTATTAACACTTATTAACATATAACTTTTTATTGTTTAACATAGTAGTTATATAACAGTATAACATAACACATAACGCAACGTAACAGCTTTTAAATATACATTTTTAATTTCAATATAACACATTAAAGTAAATAAAACTTTTTTCAATCTGAATTTATATCTGATTAATATGAATAAATCAAGCCCACCCACGGCGTTGAATCTCTCCATTTTTCAAAATGCACTGAATTTTTTTTTTGTTTTATTTTGTCTCTACAAATATTCATATAGTTTTTTTTTAAATAAATAACATGAACATTATATTGTAGTATTTTGTATTACTGTAATCTCCAGTTTCTTCCTTTTAACTCTGTGAAAAGGGACCATTACTTATTGATTTTTAAAACAATAGTTATAATGATATTGTCACTTCATACATTTAACGAACGGAGAAATCTAGAAAAAAAATGAAATAAAAAGGAGATTGAGAAGTTTTTAAAATGTAATAAAAAGTTCTGATCGGATAAAAAGTTTACATTGCACCGAAAAAAATATTTATGTTATACTAGCGGTCCCTAGGTGTCCTGCCTTGATAATAAAAACAAAATGTAACATTCAACCGCAGCTCCACCTGCCGGGTCGAATTGTCCAATCTAAACCATTCTCGGATCCACTCGAACACGCACACAAAATTTCATCAAAATCGGTCAAGCCGTTTAGGGGTTCAATTACATACACACGTACAGAAGAAATGTACATATAAAGATTAAGATTAGATATTAGATTAGATTAGAGATAGATATCTATCTATCTCTTTTCTTCTTATTAGATTTTTTTAAAGTTTTTTTTTTATTTATTTTTTTTACGTTTAAATAATTTCAATTCACTTTTTTATTATTTGGGCTTTAAACAGATTTTAAAGTTTACCCGTCGAAAATTTTGCTGGCTTTAAAATCCCGCCGCCCTCGTAACGGGCTTCAAGAGCCAAGGCCTAAATCCGCTGATTTAAATATGTCGTCGCTATTAAACGAATTTAATTTGTATCTGCTATTGATGTATAGCGATTATTGTCATCTATTCCATTGATTGTATAAGATTTAGGTATAAAATTATTGTTTAAGTCTTATTACAGACGATGACGCCGCACGTTTATTATTGGTCGACACACTACGGGATGTTTACGAGAAATTGGAAACAACGTACACCGAGATGAATACTAATACAAATCGAAAGTGAGTCAATCTATACGTGTAATAAGAGTGTAAATCTAACGTGTCCGTACTTTTAAATTTTTTTGAAAAAAATTGTTGTCGGTGTCTAGGAATAAATAAGGGTCACGCTGAAGCTATTAGTAGGTGGTAGAGCCACGCTGAAGCTATTACTGGTTTCAGTATAAAAGTGTCGGCTCATCTGGGGTACTACCACCCGACCCACAGAAAACCGACGTGAAGTAACAGTGCTTGCATTGCATCTAGACCCACCTCTCCTCCCTCCTTTTCCTTCTCCTTCCCCTTTCTCCCAAATACAGGCTGGCAACGCACTTGCGACTCCCCTGGTGTTGTTAGTGTCTATGGACGGTGGTGATCACTTAACATCAAGTAAACCAGCTGTTCGTTTGCCTCCTATGACATAAAAAAAAAATGTCTGTACGTTTGTTTCAACGCGCATTACTACTAAATTACTGCGTTCACGATAAAATCTCACCAAGAAAATCATAAAGCATATCTTCGAGTAGCATTTAGTCTTGGTGTCAGTAAAATCGGTTCACTGTATCAAACGTTATTGTAATTTTAATGACGACGCGACTTAAGTTTTTTTTTTCGAGCTAATACTGGTTTCAGCATGAATTGGTCGACTCGCTCGGGGTAGTACCAACCGACCCACAGAAACACCCACGTCAAGTAACAGTGCTTGCGTTGTTGTGTTTCGTTCGGTCACTGAGAGCGCCGGAGGCCCACCTCCCCTCCCCTTTCCCCTCTCCCAAACACAGGCTGGCATCGCACTTGCGACTCCCCTGGTGTTGCAAATGTCTATGTACGGTGGGGATCACTTAACATCGGATGACACACGTGTTTATTTGCCTCCAAGTATTAAAACAAAAAAAAATAAAAAAATTGAATTTAGCACATTTTGAAATGTAACGACCCAGTCATCGGTTGTCCTTTTTAAATTTCTCATCGGTTAATCTCAGATTGGTTCACGTATTCGTCGAGATTCAGAAGCAATCGGAGAAATTGGAAGAAGGACGTCGCAAAATGTACAATGAAGCCGTTAAGGATATGATAGAAAAGATCTGCGAACTTGCTCGAACAATGTTGGCCGATTTTAATAACAAGTACGTATTAGCGTAGCTAATTTTTCAGGTCGCTGCTAAGAAGACATTTTAATTCCAGTATATGATATATATCTATGTAAACAAAATGACGGAGATCTGTCGTTGTGTGCGCTTCACTCGATAACTACGGAATGGATTTCGATTTTTTTTTATTTACTTAAACACGTGGCCCTTATCTAAAAAAAAAAACTTCAAACTTCATCTATATAATAAGAATGAAAATCGAACGTGTCTGTACTTTTAGGTGTTTGTGAAAAAAATTGTTGCAGGTGTCTTGGGATAAGTAATGAAAAACATTTCAATCACTTTTAGAAATGTCTGTCTGTCTGTTGGGACACGTATCACTACTAAGTACTGCGTTCATGGTAAAACGTCTTCAAGAAAAACGTAAAGCATGTCCTCGAGTAACATTTAGTCTATGATTCATGAAAATCGGTTTATTCTATCAAAAGTTATTATGATTTGAATGACGACGCGACTTAAGTACGAGAGAAAAGTGGATAAGTAAATGGACTTAATATTATCACCATATTAAATATTGAGATGATTTTATTACTCACTGTTTTTACATTAGGTTCCACGCAGACGGATTCGCAGGCACAGCTAGTTTAATATAAAGTTAATGTTTTAAGAAACTATTTTTTTTAAGAACCACACGTTCCGCGATTTGTAGTTTCTTGCGGCGGAGAAGTGGGGCAAACGGTGTGATGCGCATGCGTAGAAGAAGAAAGGAAGGAAATAGATAACATTCTTTATAAAAAAAAATGCTTTCAATTTTTTTATGAATTTTTCGTTGTGCATAAAATGTAATACAAAGTCGCGGATGTTAGTTAATAAAATATATACCAGGTGAATGTTTAAACAGTAGCAATATTTATGGAGAACACTAAGTACTCGATTCTCGTTCTAAATCAATTTAAAAAATAGGTGCTTAATATTTGACCTAATTATCTAGAAACATATTAACATTATACTCAATCATCTACGCGTCTATGTTAAGTGTCACGTGTCTACGTCACAGTGTCAATGACCGTCGGGTGTAGTGAAAGTGAAGTGAAAGCTTACCGACTAACAAAGGATAATTTTTCGAAGTTTGAACAAATAAAAGGGTTTATTGTTCGTTTTATTACCGAAAGTTATTAAATCCGGGTCGACGCTCGCAGGTTTTATCACTGGTTATTCAACCTAGTTTTATTCAAGTTATTATCCATACTTTTGAAATTCTTAGAACAAACTTTACCTAAGTTTCTCTTTGTTGTCTATTAGTATTTGTTTTGATATTATTATTTTATGTGTTAAATGTGACCATGAAGTGTCATATACTAGAATACTGCGAGTGTCTAACCTTTCACCTGGTATTAAAAAAAATGAGTTTTTAAGTAATGTCGATATTGTAAAAAAAGCAAATGTTATCGACTCTTCTGTAAAACTCTGGGTGTCTACGCTGTTTTAGATCAAAAGCCATGAATGATATTTTCATGAGAGAGTTCAGAAAAAGTGTCTCTGACGTTCTTCTAGAGGATTCCAAACAGAGACAGGTTGCAATGCAAATACTGAAGGAAGACATTAAGGCTGTAATTGCACAATATCAAAAAATGGGAAATACATAGGATTTCATATTCGTAAATCGATACATATGTTTTGTGAACTCGCATTTTTTTTTGTACAGTTGTTGCCAAAAAGCATATAAGCAATGGATTAAAAATAAACATCCAGAACTCTTAGAGATTGATTGTATATCAATTTGTCTTGGCATCTGTCTCTTTATTTAGAACGCTCATTTATCTCAAAGGTTTAATTTATGATTTTCATTCAGAATTTTACATCTTTTGCGGATTTATCAAAAGCGGTTTCTAGTTGGAAGGATATATTGTTGAGTTACAATTTTATTACTACTTAGAACGTTAGTTAATTAGTCAAGTTAAAAATTTATAGTCAAAGAGTTGGACCGTTGTTTGGATTAAAATCTTATGACGTCATCAATTAAGACATTTTGGGATTGAGTATAGACTGGATTTAAGACTAATTTATTTACTTATTATACAGTCGTTTATCTTGTTTTTATCAGTGTATAGATTGAAGTGAAATAAAGAGTCAATAAAAAATTGTTTACAATCCATATATATAAACACATGTTAATTGAATTGTTATATTTAAAAATAGACCCGAGTCCAATTTTAGTCGTATGATTTTTAGCCTTTTTTTATTCTACTTGTATAAAATTTGAAAATGTTTAGAAAGAATTTAATAAAATCTTAGGACTGGCTAAAATTGGACTCGGTCCATTTTGAAATGTAACGACTAAAAAACAATATTTGTCTCGATGACTACGAGTCCTTTGGCATCTTTAGTATAGCAAATACTATGATGAGCGTTCACTGTGTGATATGTTTGCTCTATTTAAATAAATATTAAATTGATTGATTATTCAAATAAATATAAATGCCCTTACAGATTTTGTGTTACAAAAAAAAAATTGTTTAGTATTAGGTATTTTGTATATCGTCTCTTAAAAAGAAAAATCGCGTACATTCTCGAATATTCTAAATTTTTTTGTTTATTTTATTATACAGAATTGTCGATATATGAATATAAAAATGCAACAATTAACACTAAGATATAAAGCAATTTCGTACGTAAAAGTATGTATTTCGGTGTTGCCAATTATTTTATTGACAGTAAAGTTCGTTATTTTTTTTTGTAGTTTTTCTATTTAAGCTGACGATATGTTGTTTCTTTATTAATATGTTAGTATAACTTAGTTATAAGATTTATTTATTCTACGTTTTTTTTTCTATAGTTGTCATAACAATCTTTAAAAACTTAATACAAATATTGCTAAGAATAAATCCTTAATCTTATGGAAAAAATAATATTAATTTACCCAATTGGGGATAGTAATTGCGTCATAAATGCCCAACTGTTGATTATTATTTGTTCTAAGTTTGTTTAAATACGGAGTGTTGGTGCTTTGTATTTTATATCGCAACAATTCCTTTTGCAATAAATGTTTATCTCTCAGTATTCCTGTTTTATTTCATTTACGAGTCCTTTTGCAGTATTAACTATATAACTATCATTTTGTTAAGTACATTACAAAACTGTAATGTATCTACTTTATTAAAAATATCTTTTCATTCAAATATTTTACATTGATCTACGTATATATGGGCGCGCGACCATACCGCCTTCTGGTGTCAATGTAAGTAAGTAACAAATTAAAGTAAAGCTTTATTATCGGTAGTGCCATCTATCGGCTAATACGGAACTTAAGTTACACAAGAAATATTATTAGCAACTCAATGTTATAAAGTAAATAAAGTATAGAAAATTACGAACAGATTACTATAATAAGTAACGAATTAAATTAATTATGATTTAATAACTTATGGTTATATTTAATTATAATCTAATATTGTGTTAAGAATTTTAAAATAGTAATATTATTTATTTTTGCCACAAACGTGTAAAATGCGACATTTCCTGTTTATAATTATTTTTAAACTAGCGGGCCCGGCAGACGTTGTCCCGCCCTGATTATAAAAAAAAATCTTGACAAATTATATACCAAAACCTTCCTCATGAATCACTTTATCTACTGGTGAAAACCGCATGAAAATCCGTTCAGTAGTTTTTGAGTTTGTCGCGAACAGACAGACGCGGTGGAGACTTTGTTTTATACTATGTAATGATAAGCTAATTAAGATATATTTCAGCTTTTAAATAAAATTAAAAATAATTGCATATTGTTATTTATTTTATATTAATAAACCGTTGATATTAATTATGTTTGTAATAAAAAAAAAATGTTATGATTGAAAAATAAGATATGGCAGAGTTGAGAGAGTTACAAACGGGCAATAAGAAGAAAACATTCTTTGGACGATAATTGTAAAGTGACGCTGTAAAAAAAAATATAATTAATTTGGTTCTCATGAACAGTGTCATTTTTATGATGGATTCTGGCGAGAATTCTGGCGTGTCGCCGACATATACCAGCTTCAGAATTCGAATGTAGTATGTAAAACAGTTTAAAAGAATACTAAAGTGTAAAATCATTACATAGTATAAAACAAAGTCTATAGTATAGTATAAAAATAATATCCCACTTCTTACGTTTGTCCTTATTAATATATCAAAGGTGTATACAGTATATACACTCATGGAAATATTTAGAGGATCGCAAAATAAAAGAAAATAACAGAAAAAATCCTTATTTCATAATGACTATATATACCAGAACTACGTAATTTGAAGAAAGATTTTGAATAGAATCTAACTTCGATTTTCATTTTCTTTCAACTATCTGTTAATTCTCCCATACTTAGTGTATGAATTTTGCAGGTTTTTGTTGCTTTTAACAAATTTAACATTAATCCTGTTTTTTTTTTGACAAAAATGGTTAATATTGAGTGAAGGAAACTTCTATTAACAAGTTTAAGTGATAATGTTGGATCTCAGCGTTGCTCAGGTGTCTAAACTCGTAAAAAATCACAAACTTGAACACTTGTAATGTTTGAGCCATTTAATTGAAAATGTAAGCCTTTTAATTAAAGTGTTGGGAACTTTAATGTATTTTTTTGCAATGTTAAACGAGCATATAAGATGTAAAGGTCAAGGTCACAAAAAGTAAAAACAGAGAGAGATAGACGAAGTGTCCTCAGAAACCGCACTTTGACTTATTCCGAGGTTTGATACAAGTTGCAGGAAGTATTAGTGACAGCACTAAAACGATTAGAGCTAGACTTAAGGCGGCTGGTATAGGGGTGTCTTGCCCGCTAGTCTATTTGCTTACCACATGTCATCGAAGAACGCAGGGGTTGCGAAGAACTCGCGCAAGATATACTTGGGTGGTGTAGCTCTGTGTGAATAATCGTGACGTCTGGAAATGATGCCCTCTCTGCCCATCCACCAACAACGAATGTAACTATTTGTCTATAACTATGCATGTTAAAAAAAATGAGTGCATGTAAACGTCACACGCGATATAAGTAAAACTTGTTATTAAGGTTCCGAATAAGCTGATTGATGGCACTACAAATAATGACGCTTTGATTAAGTTGTTTCTTAGTTACATTGAAACCAAATGGCAGCACGGTCACGTGTTCATATATACATAATTAATTCTATTATATGATTTTTATTATTATTCAATTTAATTTTTTTTCCCAACATTTTTGATTCATTTGTTTCCAAAGTATTAATTGACAAAATCAAAAAATTTAAAAACCGGATGGTACATAAACATGACGCCATATTGCCGTAACGGACTTCCGTTGCATTGTCGTCCAGTTACCTCGTAGTCGCGCCTAAAGAAGTTTTACTTCAAAAAATGTTGTATTATGTTATGTATATTGAAATGGTAAACCAGATCAAGTTTCTTGCGGGCTCTCCCCAGTGTTAATTTTGGATGTTCATAAGTGCCTTCTCAGGGCCTACATTGAATAGTTTTGATTTTATATATTAACAATGAACAAATATCGAAGAAAAACGATTACAGTACGAAACGTCTTTTAATTAAATCCAACAGAAGTCTTCTCACACCTATACATACAATATTGACGGTCAACTAGTGATCCACAATGATGTTATAACTAAAAAGCTGTTACCTACATGATATTTTGACAAAACAAATGGCACGATAACGCTCACATGCGTAAAGTAATATTGTAACGCCACACTGTCTTGGACAAAATGTGGAAGTAAAATGACATATTCTCAATATGGGTGGTGAAAAAGAAATAGTTATATGTTGCTTAGATACGGGTGGATTGACGGGGCAGCCGTCAAAAATAACCTAGCTAGCCAAGTTTTAACAAGGCACGGTCGAAGCGCATATGACGCATCTACAGTTTTTTAGTTATAATATCATTGTAGTTAATTGCATTGTGCGCCCTGTAACCTTCGAAACAAAATTTGGCTTTGCGTGTCATATACGTGCTCACAATCGATAACAGCAAGGTTCGTTTTTGATAGACACGTCAGGAAGGCTCACACACAACGCGACAGAAAGCGCGGACAATAGCTAGTTAAAAACACATCAATGTCTGTAAGACCGGTGAAGTTGTAAAGGCCTGTCAGTCAGTTCGTCGTTCTCCTTGCCTCTACACTCCATGCGTTGGCGTAAATAAGGTGTTATGCTTATCTGTGGCCTCTTTAGGCAAAGGCCACAGGCTCTAACATCCAAATATTCTATCAACGACTTTAGTAAAATTATTTGAAAAAATAAACAACACACTTTAAATTGTAAATTTACTTTATCTTAATATTTTATCATAATATAAATTACAAAGAGTACTTAATTATTAGACATTCGACACATCGTACTTTACACTTGGATACGCCGGTTTGGCATTATGATACACACGCTTTAGTCTATCTTTATGATTAAGAATCTTCTTGCGTTGTTGCGACTTGTGCTAGGAACACTTGTTGTTGCGGTTGATGCTGAGCTTGTGATGATACCTGTATCAATAAATACATCTTTCTTGACTGAATCTGTTTATTTTCTTTAATATTCCAACACAATTACTAGATACTTTTCATAGTTCGCTACATCGGGTTTCTATTTTATAACCGACTTCAAAAGGAAAGAGATCCACAATTCGTTTAGATATTCTTTAATGGGTGTTACCTCAGAATTTAATAATTCATAAATCAATTTTTTTTAGCTATATTTTCATGAGGGCCCCAATTGATCTTCATTAACGTTTGGCCTTGAATTTTAAAGATATACCAAGAAACTCTTCAGAATCGAATAGGAATAATAATTGAGATAAAGTAGATCTATGACGGTCCAAAACTACGTAGATATGTATATACAGTGGAACGTGGTTAATTGGGATCTCAAGGGACCAAGAATGTTGTACCATTTATTGAGGGTTTCCATTAATCCAGTTTTTCAATTAGGCAGGTTTAAAATTATAGTTGTCTCATTTACAGGGGCTCCCGCTTATAGAGGTCGAAATGTACGGCTATTCCATTTATACTATGCTCCCTACATAGTTCATCACGCGACTTTCCACAATCATAATCTGATAGAAGATTTAATTTTTCAGATACTGATAACGTTTTATATTTACGTTTGGGCATTTTGTACACTTTTACTCCCTTGTTTTTAGGTCAAAACCTGTGATAGTACTGACAAACAAAGCGTGTGCGAAAGACATTATAATGTTTGTAAAGAAAAGTATCAAAACCTGTCCCAACCCGATTAATTTGTCTCATTTATAGAGGGAATTGAGTTATAGAGTCCCAATTATAAAGGTAAACATCGAATAATTCCTAGAAATCAGATCTCATTTAACCAGGTTCCAAAAGTCCCATTAATAGAGGTAATTCAATGAAAAAGTACCGGGACCTCATTGCAACTCTCAATAATAGAGGTTTCTCATTTATCCAGGTCCCATTTAACCAAGTTTTATTGTATGGCCAAGAATGGTGCATTTTTAGAGTATACTTTTTTTGGCGATTTTAATTATTAGTAACATTTTATTCACAGTTAAAATCAATTATTTTTAACGACAGACGAGACCCGTGTAAGGAAAAGTACCAATACTTTTTCATAACGTACCTCTATAAATATATAGACTGTGAGCTTTATGCTAAAAAGTATTGGTGGTCGTGTAGTGTGATCGGTAGAATATTAATGTTATCATTACATAGTATAAAACGAAGTCCCCTACCGCGTCTGTCTGTCTGTCTGTTCGCGATAAACTCAAAAACTACCGAACGAATTTTCATGCGGTTTTCACCGGTGGATAGAGTGATTGATGAGGAACGTTTTAGTATATAATTTGTCAAAGATTTTTTCATAATCAGGGCGGGATGAAGTCTGCCGGGCCCGCTACTATTAATATATACTAATTAAATGTTTATAAGTTTGAACCCAGTGTGTAGTAGAATTCTTCGGAATTCACGTACATTTACTATATTTAATGTGGTAACACTATCAGGAGACGGTGAAAGAAACCATCGTGAGGAAACTGGAACCTGAGAAATCACCTTTTAATACTCCTGTATGTGGGAAAAATATAGAACAGAGGATTACTCTGCGTTTGAAATCGCCAAATCATTGTTTGCTGGTGTGGTCGGAATGAGGCTTTTGACCCAGCAGTGGGACTTATTATTAACGTTAAAATACAATAAAGATGCTGTTTTTTTTATCTGGTCTGCTAGAAAAAATTATAATTTATAATTAGATTCCATTGCTAATCGCGTAACGTTTATATAAATATAAAAATGGCGTACCTGAATGATTTGCGGCGACTGTTGTGGTTGCGCTTGTATGATAATTGGCTGACTCGGATTGTTTTGTACTTGCAATCGTATCATGTTCAACTGCGCTTGCGTCAGCTGAATCTATAACACATGAATGAATGAACGAAAGAATGTACGAACGCTCGAACGAACGAATGAATGAATGGATATATAATTATATATTGCACTTATTTATTTTGTACTACGGAGTGTAGAGGTAAGAAGTACCATCTCGGTGTACGAAGTGTCCGTCAAAGTGCGTTCAATTAGGGTCGCGATATTTGTTCTTTTTTTTCTCGAACTGACTACGCTATTGGCCTAGCGAGTTCTTAACAGTTTCACCGGACTACTAAGGCGAGCGCTTATGGCACTCAGCCGATTTTATTTTGACAACTAACTCAAGGGTGCAATATGCGTAATGTTGCTGCAGTGACATAAGATTTTGTGTCACTGTATTACTATCACTAACGGACTGGGCTGATTCGCGGCTTTTTCGAAGTAACTACTAGTAAGTGATTTTATGTACGCCCAGATAGAAGGCATCTCCAGGTCCCTGTGGAGATTTAAATTGTGAAAGTTGTTTTTTGCCGTATGTGCGAAAATGGGACAGCTATATGTCATAACGGGACGGATACACGTCTTATACTATGTCATAACGGGACATACACGTCTTATATAAAGTGAGTTTGTGTCTGAGGGACATCTTACTCCTATGACAAAGCAACGGATGGAGGCGACCCGAGACCATAGCGGCTTTGTTTCGCATTCTTTCTATATGTGAATCAAAATTTTGATGTCTATCTAATGTAACACCGAGATATTTGTCCTCTTCGGCCCAATGGATATCGGTTCTGTATAGCCTGACGGGCTCAAGGTTATTCCTACGTTGTAAAGGATCGAAAAGTATCGCGGCGCACTTATCAGGATTAACTTCCATGCGCCATCGACGAAACCATTCACCGAGTGTGCAAACGGCTTTTTCAATGCGCTTCCTAAGAAAGTCCGACCGTAAGCCGGAAGCGTAGATAACTATATCGTCAGCATAACAACCTACCTCGACCCCCGAATACCGAGGTAGGTTACTGATGAACAAATATTAAGGTCGTGCTACAGTAACAACAGAGTTCATTATTGTTAAATTATTGCAACAAGTTTTATACAAAGGAAACACTAAAAAATCGCTAAACGTATTATTTAAAGTTCACAAAGATTCTATCACACTCCACGTTTTCTTACAGCGTGCGCATTTTGCTGTGCAAATAAAAAATATAAGTAGGTTTCAACGCAAGATTTTGGAAAAAAAATGACTATTTGATTTTTTTTATCGCCAGTTCAAAAAATTCGAAAAAAATCCTGAGTATAGAGGAAAATAAAGGACATTTTCTGACAAAACTTAGTGAGTGACACCTTTCAAAAAGACTAAATAAAAATATTTTAATTTTCTTTCCCCCGCTAAAAATTGGCTTTTTGTTTAAGAATCATAATCATATTTTTTATGTCTTGGACTCCTAAGGGTTAGGAAAAAATCATAAATAATTTTGAGTTTTACTGTGAAAATAACGATAAAATTTAATAAATAAAGTTTTTTTTTTCAAAATCTCGAAAATCGCTTGACATAAGGGGATAAAAATTTAGGTGAATTATTTTTACTCGACGCCAAATCAGTTCCCAAAGTGTCAAAAAAGCCGCGGAGGCAGTTGACCCATACTAACCCGGCTATACCATTTACAGTAACTTTTGATAGCGCGAACCAATTTTTATGAAACAAAAACTAAACGTTACTCGAGGATATGCTTTATGATTCTCTTGGTGAGGTTTAATCATGAATACCGTACTTTAAAAGTGATGCTGTTCAAGCAAACAGACATACAGACATTTCTAAAAATGATTGAAATGTATTACTTACTCCTAGACTCCTGCAACAATTTTTTTCACAAATATCTTAAAAGTACAGACACGTTAGATTTACATTCTTATTATATGTATAGATGTGCTGATACGCACGTAATAAGTAGGGCGACATGCAATGTACGTAACCGTACATCTGGAGATTCTATAAAAGTGTTACTATGGAACTGTGGAATAATATAAGGCTTTTAGCAATATCTTATATACTTACGGGTAGCTGCTGTAATTCTCCGGAGGGGGTGACGACCTGATGCACGAGCGTCACGGGATGAGGAACTGCCACATTATTGGCTGTTGATGCACTATTACCTGAGGTCTGAAAGCAATATTTATGTTACTTATTTCGCATGAGGGTAAGACTTTTTAACTCCACTAACTACTACCCTCAGGTTGAAGATCCGTCGCGAAGCACATGTCGGTATGTTCCGATAGCTGCACTTGAGAGTCAGTTCCTAGGTTTATCATGTTTGCTATCTCAGACCACTTCGTCTTATAACATCAGATGATATTATGGTCAAATACTAAAACCTAAAAGTATTAATATTTACTTATCTGTTATACAATTTTAGATGTCAAACACCTATAACGGTGGGTCAGACCGACTGTTGGCGTGGCGACGCGTCGCCACGACATGCGTCGCCACGCTATATGATTTTGAATTTTTGTACTTAATGCATCTAAATGTTAATTAGGTAAACAATCATCACGCTAAAAATAGAGGCGACTGGCTCTCAAGTGCAGTTGCCGGAACACACCGACGGGTGCTTGTCCACAGATTTTTAATTTGACGGTGGTCAGACAGATTTAGAGAAAGCCCTACCACCATGCTATGGGTTCATAACCATGTTTCATTTACCGTAAGCTTTGACTCATTTGCTAGTATTCGAAACTACGTCCATCGATGCGGTGTCCGAACACACTATCCACTGAGCTGTTATTACTTCAAATATCGTTTATCTCCCGTCTTAAATAACAGATATGAAAAAAAGAGTTTCAGCGTTTAATTTACCTCATCTAAAACTACCTAAAATGGGAACACCCTTATAAACATACAACCAAACTTAAGGAGAGTTTTTGGTGGGATCTTTGTCTGCCACGTAGTGAATTTTATATATTGTTCATAATCTTGTGATATTTCATAGAGTCAAATTTTAGGGCTCTTCTAAGGCTACTTTAGGGCTCTTCTACGGCTACTTTAGGGCTCCATTCACTCATTCATTTGAACAATATGAAGTGAATCTGTGGTCAAACCTATAGAATATTGATTTGTTGAGTTTTTGGTGGGATCTTATTCTGTCATGTAGTGGATTTTATATTATTTTATTCATAATCTTGTTATATTTGACACCCTATTATGTAATGTTGGTGTTTTATGCAATATAGTTCGGTTATTGTGCACAAGTGAGGTGGATGGAAAATAATACTACGGAAAATAAGTTTTGAGATGCCAGAAAAATTCCCTTGAAGGTTCTAACAAGGGGGACACTTGTAATATTATTATCTACTCGGCAATGGCATTATCTGAAGGATTGATTGCCAAAAAAAAAGAAAACTTAAGAGGTAAATTTGGTAAAGATTATGTGTGGAATCATATTTCGATAAGACACAATATAAATTTCCATTTTGTTTCCTTGGTACAAAACACATGGACAAACATAAGAACGTGAAAACGATTTAGCAGTAATAAAATACCTGGACAACTTGAGCACAAGGCTGTAACACAATCTGAGGTTGACCGGAGCCCTGCATCGCGGCCTGATGATGTTGAACCAACTGAAATAAGTTTTCTCTATTACCCACTCAGCGACACGGTTCGGTGGTAGAATATTCCATACGTATAGTTAGTGTGAAGCTTTTTTTTAATTTACTTTATTTTTAGGGGCTTTTATTCCACCGAACACATCAGCCCCATTGTTTCCCAATTTTTCGAACTCCATCAGAAGAGTCGCTGTTGAGGTATCACTACTAAGTCATACAGCATCTCAGCTTCACCCGAACAGGGTTCAGCCAAGATGCTGTGACAAATACCAATATTCTGACAACTACTTTTCATACTATTTCTTCAGTATTCGGTACTTCATGTTGGTTAGGTTGCAATAATAATGTAAAATCATAAGCCGAACCGGCAGAAGTACCGAAAACACGTCGACTATTAACATCTCCGGGCACATCCTTATTCGACTATCAACGGTCGAATTTTAAAACTGACATTACGCTTCTGAATGTTCGATCGCAAGCAGTAAAGTGCTGGTGACATACGACTAAGCCACTAAAGGGAAACTGGATGTTCCGGTAGATAGGTAATTGGTTTTTTAATTGTTCACTGCAGACCTTTTCTAGCTTGGGGTACACGAATACTGGGTGTAATCTCTCTACAGTCCTTAGGTCCTTCGAAGGCTCGCAGCCTTACCAGCCCATTAGTAGGTGTCATTTATCCTACACTATTCATCAAGGACTCTGTTTCATCGCAGTTGGGAGATTCCGCTTTCCTCATTAGATATGCAAAGCTTTCGATGGAGGAAAACATTATGAAGCCATTGCGGTATTATCCAAACTTAATCTTTTGGGCTTCGTGGAGAAGGAGCGTGCCATGAAATCATTTGATAGTTTTGTAAAGTATGTAGTCCAGAGATTCCCAAAGTGTGCGCCTTACAAAGTAGAGACCCGTAAAGCACTCGTTTTTACCTTCCTCACGTAGCTTAAGTTAATTATTCGCGGTCACAGAGTACTGAATAAATTTGAATCAATCCTTTTTTGGCAGATATAACAAAAAGTTAAAAAAAGTACCGTGTACAGAAAAAATACAGAAATCAGATTAATTGATATAGATAATAAAAATATTTCAAGTATAACTTTCGGAAAAAAGCAGCAAATTTCTAAATCGAATATAGAACACTACGCGCGCAAATTGCGATTCGACGTATACCATGGAAACATTTTTTTTTAAATTAAAGATACCTTGTCTTTTTATGTAGTCTTGGCAACATATATGCAAAATTTTACGATGATATTGAATAGTTGAGGCGTGAAAGCGTAACAAGTAAACAAACATACATTCACATGTAAATATATTAATATAGATATTAGCAAATTATAGGAGTAAAGGAAGAAGAAAGGAAGGAAGGAGGAAGGAAAATGGTATGGCTGGATTGTATGTATAAGGTGTGAATACTGAGATGAGATCTGATAGAGGAGAGTGGGAGAGGAAAGGAGAGTGGGAAAGAAAAACATGTTGTGCCGACACTACACGAAAAAAAAAAGAGTTTCGAGATTTTATTCAACCAAAGCAATTACATTATCTTGA
>AP028443.1:9684555-9802055 GCA_036509395.1 Antheraea yamamai | reverse complement strand
AAAGCGTGTTTTTTTAGTTTTTTTAAACTATTATTTATTTTTCATTTTTTCGTAATTTTTTTTATTAACTTTTTTTTTCGGATTATTGCATTGTCATCGACCTTTGACAGGTGTGCAAAGTTTGAATTAAATCTGATCGTTCAAAGTAGGACAAAATCGAGCTCAAAGGGGTCGGTTACATACATACATACAGGTGAAGCTAATAAAAGCGTGATAAAATGACGTTCATTCAAAGAGCCTTTTTTTAAGCTATAAGCTTTGCTTTAAGAAATACATTTTTATTGAATTAATTAAGAATACACACTCTCAAGGTTGCCTTGGCTAAGTATATCTCTTTTGCAAGAGACTAGCCCTGCTATTATCGCTTTCTAAACATGTGCATCTTTTTTATAGGCTTGCGTTTCGTTGCGTTAAAACAAACAGCAAAAACAAAATATACAACGAAAGTATGTACTCAACCGACAGATTTTGGGCGGTAAACAAATCACAAACGTCTAGTAACTTTGACAGCTCATAACTGTGTAAAAATATTTATTGAAACACTACAAACCCTCAGCCCCATACATTACCCCTACTATCCGTTGTTCGTATCCCTCCCATCCGTACGTGGCAAACAATACGTAACTTATCGTACGAGACGTTTTTTATAGAAACACTTTTGGGTTACGCCTCGTCCAAATTACTACCGTTAGTAAGCAAAACGAACCGTTTTGTGAATATAGGAACCGGGCATAAAACAACTTGCTTCTTACAAGGCAATGATCTAGAAGACTGGTCGCCAAAAATAAAATAAATCAACAGTTGTTTGTTTGTTGTTTACTTGTAATGTTCTTCTCTTGTTATCCTCAGTGTGAGACCACGCCCGTAACGTCAGCTCATGGATAAAAATCTCAGCAGCTTTCGCGAACAACACCGGGGCCTCGGCCGATATCATTTTGACCTCCTCGTCGAGTTTCATTATCTTCTTGATTCGTGCCAGCGGAAGTGCTTGGGTTTTGAAGTCGTCCTGTTAAAGACGAAACATTTATTTGGAGGATTTTATCTCTTACGAAATCAATAGAAAGTATAACTTATTGAAGTGAAACATCGAAAGACACAAAAAAAACGAAAAAAGAACTTATTGAAGTGAAACATCGAAAGACACAAAAAAAAAAACGAAAAAAGAAAGGTATAAATGTATATATAGGTTTTATGCTGTGGGAGAATGAGATAGTATATTCTTAATGTACTTGAAATATATACAAAGAGTGGGAGAGAGAGATAGAGAAACGTTGTAATCTATAGCACATTATTTTCTGTTGGACCGTAGTGACTATCGGACACTTTTAAAAAATATTTTGTGTTGTGTATTATTAACTTTGTTAATATACATTTTTTACTAACTCCATAGTGTATTCATCTCATTCTCTTAAAAATTAATAAGAATACTAAGTGTCACTTCTACCGTGTGTGAACTACGTACTCACAAGTTTTTTTAAATTAATATAAAAAATAGAAAAATATATAAAATAACTACGGAACACAAGAATAGTTGTTATAAGAAAATAAAACAAAAACCCAAAAATCATTACAGGCGATATAAAGATAAATAAGAGATCGCAACTTTACAGAATTTATAAAATTGATTGTTATCTATTACTAGCGGGTTCGGCGGACGTTGTCCCGCTGTGAGAATAAAAAAAAAAACTTGACAAATGATATACCTAAACCTTCCTCACGAATCACTTTATCTACTGGTGACAATTGCATGAAAATCCGTTATGTAGTTTTTGAGTTTATCGCGAACAGACAGACAGACACGGCAGAGGACTTTGTTTTATGTTTGTTGTATGTTTTATAATGTGTAGTAGTAGTAATTAAAATAATTTAAGATAAATTAAACTCATAATCATTACATGAGCAATTCGTTTATATTTTATACTAGCGGGCCCGGCAGACGTTGTCCCGCCCTGATTATAAAAAATTATACTAAAACTTATATACTAAAACCTTCCTCAAGAATCACTTTATCCATTGTTGAAAACCGCATAAAAATCCGTTCAGTAGTTTTTGAGTTTATCGCGAACAGACAGACAGACGCGGTAGGAGACTTTGTTTTATACTATGTAATGATTTAGGTAATATTTTACTTGTCAACTTTATCTAGGCAGGTAACAAGATTTTTTTTTCAAGGCTTCATAATTCTTTTTTTCTTCACAAGGCATCCACCGACTATGTTTTCGGGTATTTTACAGGAAACAACTTTAAAAAAGTCACAAAAATGAGTAAAAATAACATTAAGTGAAAATAATTACTTCGTAACATAGGTGAACGGAACAGCGGATAAAGGTCAAATAAGGTATACTACAATATTGTACTAACAGCGGTTATCTTCTTGATATCATCCATAATTTTGATCCAGAACTGTTGAAGTGTTTGCTGAGTTGTCTCGGCTTGTGAATCATCGCCAACATTATCTTCGATGTCTTCACCAGCTGTGGAGGTGCCAGCTTGGTCTCTGGAGATCAAATCGAAACCTTGATTTGCAAATCAATTAATATTGGTCCCTATCAATGATATTGTAACTAAAAAGCTGTAGATATAGTTCGCGTCAAACTTTTTAACCGCTCTGAAGTAGATGCGCAGAACACAAATTTAGGTATCAGAGGGACGCAGATGAGGCGAAAAGGGAGCAGTCTCGCCCTCGTACATACCTCGCCCCCTATTGCACCTACGTTGACACATGTCTCCTGTCATTACTAGTCGCAGTACAGTCGCATTCAGAATAGTTTTGTTGTTGATAATTACATGTTATTGCTATTTTCGTTGTTTTCTTTATCTTGTTTATATCTGTTATTATTAAAAGACCCATCCACTTCGAAAATTGATGTTACTATGGAAGGCGTTGTTTATTACTAATTATTTATTTACTATGAATGTATTTTATTTACAATAACACATATACACATATATGCTACAAGATATATCCCACAGATAGAAACAAATACTGCATAAGTGGGATCATTCAATTAAAGTGTGCGATCACCCAAAACTCAGCAACCAGGTGATTAAATATTATTTGGATTTAATTATAACTGACAAATACATGATGTGGCGAACTGTTAATATTCTAGCTTTGTTATTACTTAAGGTAATAGGCAAATGTCCACGTAAACCATATTTGATTAAAAAGATGTCCACTTAAATCATAATTGATTAAAAACATGATATAGTTTACGAATAATCTCGAGCCAAAGATTAATAAATGTCTATGTTAAATACCTATAATAATATTTTGAATTTGTTTCGTATTAACTTCTTGACTGTACTATGCGCAAAGCCGAATTCAAAGCTATATTCAGAGCGGCCAAAATATTAAACTCGGACTTATACGTTACCTACATGATACTTTGACAAAACAAATGGCACGATAACGCACACATACGTAAAGCAATATTGTAACGCCACACTTTCTTAGATAAAATGTGGAAGTAAGATGGTATATTCTCAATATCGGTGGTGAAAAAGAAATAATAATATGTTGCTTAGATACGGGTCGATTGGCGGGGCTAGATCACGCTTGCTAGCTAGCCAAGTTTTAATAAGGCGCTATCGCAGTATTTGTAACGTGTCTACAGCTTTTTAGTTATAATATCATTGGTCCCTACCTTCTGTGTTAGTAAAAACTGTGTTGTAGGAAACAATTGCGTATATTATTACATAAATAGATAATATTATAAAGAGGTAAAGTTTGTGAGTTTGTGACGTTGTAGGGGGTAATCTCAGAAACTACTAAACCGATTTTGAAAATTCTTTTACCAATAGAAAGCCACGTTATTTGTGAGTGTGATAGGCTATATATCATCACGCTAACACTAATAGGAGCGGAGCAACAATGAAAAATGTTTTAAAATCGGGGCTTTTTTCCTTTTGAGAGCTTCCGCTGCGTCTTAGCCCAAAATAACTCTTCCACGCGTACGAAGTCGCGGGCAAAAGCTATTAACTAATTATCTATACTAATATTATAAAGAGGTAAAGTTTGTGAGTTGGTGACGTTGTAGGGGGTAATATCTGAGGAGTCCGAGAAAAAATGGTGCGAACGAAAACGTTTCTTACGAACGCTGCCTTAACTATGAGAGATATATGATTGAGTTCTAGAGAAAAGTTGTAGCTTGATAATGCCTATTACCGCCCAACGAAGTGGGCACGGGTCGGCTAGTTATTACATAAATAGATTTACATACAGTAAAGTAAATCATAAATAAGAAAATTTTAACAAAGAAATTAAACAGACTTAAAAAATTTAACCAGAGCGTATTTTACAATAGTTAGGTACTTAGTCTTGTTACAAACATACCAATATGTCAAACACTACATTTCCTATTCGATTTTGAAGAGATTCCTGGTTTATCTTCGTAATACACGGTCCAATGCTAATAATATTAAAATGGGACCTTCTTTATATCTTTTACAATAACAAAACAATTTTCCAAATCGGTTTATAAATGACGAAGTTATTAGTAACCAAACATTTAAAAAAAAACCGAACCTTCTTTTTGAAGTCCGTAAAAAATAATATACGATAATAATTCAAAACAAATATAGTGAACCTTGGTTTTCATACTTAGCTAACTATATTTATCTGTGTGCATGTAAAGTAATATGTGAAATTAGATTTTAATATGACTGTGTGAGTATACAATAATAAAAAGTAAATTTAATTACAAGGATGTTGGTGGTATGGTATATGTGGTAATGGCTATACGTGTGTGAATGTGTATCTGATACCTTGGTGATGATAATATGCTTTAGTTTTTGACTTTTTGGCTACTATTCCCAAGTTGAATAACTTTTCGACCTGACTATACGTCGTGGGCCTGAGAAGCCTTCACAACTTCACCAGACCTTGGGATGAGCGTTTAAGGCACTCATACAAAATTCCAGCTAGCGTAAGGGTTCTGAAGTGGTCGAACATTCTTGAGCTTTTGCCTTAGAAGCAATATCGCACATTGAGCTATTTCACACATGCGTACCATCGTGTGTGCCGCATGAACGCGTACATGTATCTCAAATCTGACAATTTTACCTAAAGCTAACTAACAAAAGGGAGATAGATAAAAAAGGTCCCTTATAAAAACTACGTACCTACGGTGTATGTGTGCAAAGGTGTGTGTGGTTGTTAATTAGTGAATATGGTGTAACTGTATCGCTCTTGTAACGTGCTTGAGGCCTCCACTCCGAGGTATCGAAACTTGACTTGAGACATAGCGAGAGGGCCGCGATGGATGTGTGGAAACGAAGTTAACCGATAGTTGTTGGAGGAGGGAACACGTAATGTTTGAGGGACCGGGAGTACAAGCCTTTAACTAACGTACTACGTTGTAATAGTTGTAAAGTGAACGTATTTTGAGAATAAAATGGCCAATTAGATATCGGCTGTCTCAGAAAGAGTCACTGTGATAGTTTTATCTAAATGTTCTTGTTTCTAAACCTATAAAGCAAGAAGATTCTAAATATATGCATACCTACCAGATGTATTATTTACATTTTCTTGATTCGTTTATAAAAAAATACTTAAACTGTAGATTTGAAGTTTACTATCCTAACCCTGACTAATATAAGGAATACGAATGTGAGTTTGAATGTTACGTTTCCACGCTTTAACTACTCAATCGTTCAGCATGAAATTTCGTATACACCTTATCAGGGATACGGAAAATGACATAGAATACCTTTCATCCCGAAAAAGGTACCGCTCCCGAGGGATAAATAGGAATCTACATAAGCGGGAGCAGAGCCGCGAGCATTAGCTAGTACATAATTAACACGTTTGTATCAAAATACTAAATGTTATGATTTTTGAAGTTATACTTCTTTTGGCGCGTTAGGGAAAAATGATGAGAGTATTTTTGCGCGCGCACACCGTCACGAAAAACCGACACCCTGAAGTTAGCTATAGTCAACATTTTGTTTCTTTGTATTAAAACTTTCAATGTATTGAATACCTTTTTTCTATAGTTAGTGTCGTTTTGTCTACAAACGTAGAATAAGGCGAAAGATAAACTTTTTGAACAGATTTTTATCTTGTTACGCCAAAGAAGTATAACGTCTAACGCGTGTAAATATCAGTACACACACACTTTTTATTTTATTTTATTTCATACTGGAAGCAGTGATCTTAATGATGAAAAGTTATTAAATATAAATTAATTAATAAGCAATATTAGTGAATACAATACATAAACATATTGTAAAACAAAGACCTCTGCCAAGTCTCTCTGTCTGTCTGTCTGTTCGCGATAAACTCAAAAACTACTGAACAGTTTTGCATGCGGTGTCCACTACTAGATAAAGTGATTAATGAGAAAGGTTTATGTATATAATCTGTCAATATTTTTTTTATTATCAGGGTGGGACAACGTTCGCCGGTCTCGCTAGTGTAATCCAAAAAGAGTTTATATTTTTTTCAATCTAGGCAAGTATTTTCTATATTTCTATATTTCTAGTCTGAAATGTTATGGTTTTAAATTACATACCTTGTCTAAAAAATATATTATAATTTTGAATTCGAAAATGTAAATATTAGAAAAGAAATACTGCTCCATAACGTGTTTAAATAACATACAATCAATTCTATAATGAAAAATATGAACATCGTATATATAGTTAATATAAGTTATATATATATATATATATATATATAAAGCTGCAGTTTGTTGGTTTGATTGATCGCGCTAATTTCATGTACTACAGGTACTACTGGTCCGATTTGAAAAATTCTTTCAGTGTTAGATAGCTCATTTATCGAGGAAGGCTATAATAACATCACGCGAAAGCCAATAGGAGAGGAGCACAAATGAAGAATGTTTCAAGGGTTTTTTTCCCTTTTGAGTGCTTCCGCTGCGTTTTAGCGTCAGCCCAAAATATTTATTCAAAGCGGACGAAGTCGCAGGCAGAAGCTAGTGTATGCATAATTAGAGTAAGGATTTCTTATTAGATCTCATGTTTTTCTACAAAAGCCTGGAAAATCTTTCGATATTTCCATTCTATCACTACCATTAGTTACTACAGTCGTTGAAAGACGGCAATGCACTTTATTTTTTTATACCTACATCATTTTTCTGACAACTTATTTTTAAGGCTATACTGCAAAAAAGGACAGTATATGTAAAAACAATAATAATAAAAAATAATTACTTCATTGCATACAGTTAAAAACCAAGTTATATGTTAACAGAGTCAAATTTGTCAAGATATTTTTATTAAAAATTTTACAGAAAGAACTTACGCCGCTGGGACAAAGAAGCACACGGACATCTTGTATCAAAAATGTAAGGCGCAGTGACCTCCAAATTGTTGCTTATTCTTTTGGTTTTGTGCACAAATTAGACACTAAATGTATCTTATTAGAAAAAAATAGAACCGCGGTCAAAGTTAATATAAACACGGTAACCAATAATCAGTGTAATATTTGGAGATCTCCAATCACCAATTACTTAAAATGCGCCACTTCCACGATTCGTCCGACGATGACCAGTCACAAGCTTGACGTAAGAATTGGATTCCGAATGTTGCCAATGTTTTGTTTTTCTTACTATAAACAAAGTTTAGATCAGATCAGAAATTCGAGTCAGCTCAAATATAAATTTAAAACGTTTCTTATGTACACCAAAACCCCACCATTACATAATACTACATTTAGTTTTTTTATGGTTGCTAATTTCTACGTTATCCAATCATTTTTGTTTGCATTATTCACTTGTTTAGGTTATGTTATTCGGAATTTTGATATTTATAAAATATCTATAAGAATTAAGAAATATATACTTAATGTATATTTTCACATATCGCTTAGCAACTCTAATCGTTTTTCATATAAATTTTATGTATTTTGTTTTTCTTTTTGGTTACATATTCGTTATATAATATTATTTTATTGTTAGGAATAATTAAATTAAATTTAATAAAAATGTAATTTAAATAATTATAAATACAGTGAAATCTCTATAAGTCGAATGTCAAGGGAAATGCATTTTTGCAATATACAATCCAAGAATTTCGAGATACAAAAGAATTTAACTGCTCAAATTTCGACTTGGAAAGGCGCGATTTGATTGCTACTCTGGCTTTAAATTAATGTAGTAGTCGTTCATTACATGTGTACAAGATACAAACAATAGATTAGAAGCCGAACATTCCTTTTAAATTTTATCGCTAAGATTTCGTGGTATTCCAAGTAAAACATCATTATATTTTACCAACTACAACTTACCGAGTCTCCTTTTTAAAATTAGAATTATACAGAGCTATATATGATTTATCAATACCTCGCAGGGAAATACCATTTCGTTTGAGTTACAATATTTAAATAATTTGAGATACCGCTTATTTAGAGGATCAGCGGAAAGGAATGGAACTTTTAGTTTACATGCTGAGGATTACGACTTAACGAGGTTCGAGTTACAAAAAGACCACTGTAATTATTCTCACGATAATAAACTTTCACAGATCACTCCATAGTAAAATCATATTACTCAATCGGTTCGTATATATATGTAGTATAAGCAAAATTATATATGTTAACAGAGTACACCGTGTGTGGAATTTCTGTCTATGCCGGCAACTTTGAAAGTAAAAATGTAAATTCTTGTGGGAATAAAATTTATTTTTACTGCTGCAACTCAGCCGGAAATGAATATGACATTTGTCGTCATCTTTAGAGCTTGCTATTAAAATGGCGGCCGCTGAGATTCAGATAGTAAATCCTTCAAATTTAGCTAAAATCGAAAGGTATATCGCTATTTCCTATTATTATTTCGCTTGCAAATCAAAATTAATAAAATCCACTAAATTTGGATTATGTAATATGACATCGCAAGTGTAATTGGTATATTAGCAACGGTGTTTATATTTTTTCATGTTTTTCCAGTTTTCTCAATGACCCGAGTTATAAGGAGATTATTGAAAATTCATCGACGTTTAATTCACGACTATGTGCAGAGAGGAGAATGCGTATGCCTTTCATCGATACACAAACCGGTAATCTCATACAAAGTACAATCTACTATTCGTACTTAATTCTGTAGTTCAAATTTATATTACATTTTGCTAAGATTTACAGGTAGGTTTATATTAAGGGCTGTTTATATTGTATATAAATGCATGGCGATAGCGTCACTGTTCATCTCTTTCCTACTCAGTGAATTGCTATTGCCATCTTTATTCGTGCTTGATAACAATATTTTGAAATAGGTCTTATCATTTGTGCAGTATGAAAGTATCTATATTATCAAACTAAGTATATATTATTCTATAAATTCCGCTTTATTAAATGCGTAGTACCTTTTTATATTCATTACAGCCAACAATTTATTATCTATAATTAAAAATATATGTATTATTTTCCCATTGTTTATGATTAGTTGTAAACAAAAAAGTTCGAATAATACAAATTAAAATGACCTAATGTTACCGAAAAGTTTTACTTATACAGAAAGGCTTACATATAAATACTACTGAGTCCAATTTTAGCTATTCCTAATATTTTATGTTATTTTCCAAGATCTTAAAATGCTGTCCAATATGAAAAACATAAAAAAAAAACTAAAAACCATAAGACGGCAAAATTTAAATGTTGTAAAAAAAGGAAATCTTAAAAAAACAAAACATTAAATTCGATATAGCTCATTTTGAAATATAATTTATTTTTTTCAAATTGACTATGTTTTGCCCTGATGGGCTTTAGCTTTTACAGTTTAATCGGGCTTTATTGGCGTGTGCTTAGGACATTCACAAGCCAAAGGACAGCAGAGTAGCCAAACCTATGCTTGAGCTCTTTTAAATGCAACAACCCAACCAAACTAGCTAAACTAACTTGTATTATTTTGGAACTTTTTTTTTCGAACTGGCTTCACTATTGGCCTGGACAGGCCTTAACAGCTTCACCGGACTACTTATTTAGAAACTGAGCTATGTTATTTATCCCATATCAATTTTATACTTGACAGTGTACGAATTGTTCTGAAAAAGGAATTAAAACTGCCTATTTGAAGCAGTTATTTTTATAATGTATCTTGTTTCAGGTGTTGCACAAAGCCACTGTAACTTATTTATGACAAGGAGACAGCGCATGCCTGGTCAGAGGGAAGGTCAAGTGTACACATATCCCGCACAAAGGTATGTCCTACATTTGTTAAAGTACTGGCATCGGCTTACAACTTCTTTGTTTATAAACGATGGCAACATACATTATCTTCATGTAAATTTAGAAGTTCCCAAACTTATTTGTCTCCTGCCCCACTTGCCACATTTTTGGGTTACATGTAGACCCCTGTATTACCTGATATTGATTTATTTGCAAACTCCTTGATTTCAAGCATGGTTCGAAGGGTAGTTTTATCATTTATTTAGGATCAGTGGTGGCAAGTGTGTCCACGGTTGATTTGTGATGTTCCAAAACATTAATTGATGAATACTATTTCTTAAAATGTATGATGTAGGTTTGATTTCCATCTACAAAAACCAACATACTCTGATCTTGCTGTATACAGTTTTCATCATATACCCACCAGTCTGTGAAGGTTTTTAATTGCATATTAGAACAATCCCCACAAGATATAGTTTTCATGATGCAATAGAATTGTTAACAATTTTTTTATTTATAACATTTAAATAATGTATATGTTAATTTTGAGCAAATTATTGAAAGATATTCTGACCTTTTTTTTTATTAACGTGGGGAAATCGCTTATGGGTATGCCATCCTTCCTGGGAGAGGGTGGGTTATGTCCAACTCGCACAGACTAATATCCCACGGGTACCGACAGACCGTAATTGTTGGGGCGGCAAGGGATCGTACTCGCTACTCTACCTTGTAGAGCCGCCACAACGGTCCGCCCGGCGGATGGTGACCACCAGGCTCCTACCCATAGAGAGGCAGACTGGGTGTACACCGCAGCTGGTGCTCCTGACCTGATCTTTACAATACCACATTGATTTTAAACATTTAAAGAGTTTGCCTAGATTATTATCTGCATTAAATAAAAATGTGTGTGTTCAAGTTTAGAAACTGCAATTACAGCAAGAAATAATCTTATAGTTACTGTAAACTACATTCTTTTTTCCCTCTAGGCCAGGGGTTACCAAACTCTCTTTCTTGCATATTTGGATGGACATTGTTATTAGAAATATATAGATATTCATTAAATGAATGGTTTTATAATTATTTCAGTTCATCATCAAAACAAGAGCTAAAATTGTTTGAGTTTTTAAACATTATTTCTTCGTTAATAAAATTATTACTCCATTTTTCTATCAGTGTTGTTAATTTGTCTCCTGGCTGGGTATTTCACAAGAGCAAAATGATAGTAGAAACTGCTACGTTTAAGCTGCAAAATGGCGTTAACTGCCTTTGCACGACAATCTATTTATCACGCGAAAGCGCTTTTGTAAAAGACAGGCAATAAAAATAACTCCTGAATGTGAGTAGGCTTTTCCGGCGTCCGATTCTGAACACTTAATATTTAATAGTATATAGTATGTTATTACAATTTTAATAACATATATTAAATAACGCTATCCTGATATATTTAGATAAAGGCCAAGTGCCTTAGGAAGTAAAAATAAAATGATCGAAATATATCCAGTAGATTTTTTACTTATGTACGCACAAGGACAGACCTCTATCATTTGATTAATACAGATTTCTTATAAATCAAAGCATTAACATGTGTGTTTTCCAGATGGCGCAAGGCACGGCGACAATATTTAACGATGTCTTCTACACGTTGGGGTTGGAGTGGGGCTGCAGAAATGGCCGACAATATTGGAGATGGAGAAAACAGTTCTGGTGTGCCCGGTGATGCATTAGCTGGAGACGATAGTAGGGATGGTTCACAGACTGCTGCGAAGGATGATCCAAAGGTAATATACCTAATTCATAAGCAATCAATACTTCAACCAAAATTACATCTGACTATGAATATTACATAATTTTTGTTAATATTATATAATATCTAGACAATATACCAGATGAAAGGTTAAACTCTCATAGTATTTTAGGATATGATATCATGACATATAAAATAATATTATCAAAACAAATACTAAAACGAGAAAGAGAACCTTAGTTAAAGTGTGTTTTAAGACTTTTAAAAGTATGGGTATAAAAGTTCCGCTCAATGAATGTCGAGGGTGCTGGGTTCTCCTAGGTAATCCTGGGTTAATAATCTTAACATTACGTAACGCATAAACTCTCTTTCAACGGATAAACGTAGGAATGCGTCACGTTGAAGCGGTGCGGGTAGCGAGAGGGGCGTGGTAGCACGCACACTGAATGTGCACAGGCGCGTAACCTCGTATTTATTACACCCACCCACATTTAACATATAAAATTATAATTTCAAAACAAATATTAATAAACAACAAAAAGAACCGTAGTCAAAGTTTGTTCTAAAACTTTTTAAAGTATGAAAGGATACTTTTAAACGTAAAAAAAATCAAGCCTAACTTCAATGGACAACATTAAAGGGGCCCTTTTCAAGTTTATTAATCATTACGTAATTGCTTATCGTGGGAACGCTGCACGGTCGGAGTACGCTACAGAGTGTGATTAATTCATTACACGAGTTAGTTTTTTCGTAAATCATCTGATGTTGGGTGTATATAAGTTTTGCGTTTCTGGAAGTCAAATATTAAGCACCTATTTTTTAAATTGATTTGGAACGAGAATCGACTAATGATTATCCTGTAAAAATACTGCTGGCGACTAAACAGTCGCTCGGTATACGCATAAGACGATTGTAGAGAGTTTTCGGTGGATTCTTGGAATGTAGTATAGTGGATTTTATATTTTATTTATAATTTTGTGTCAATTCTGTAGGAGTGGTACTATGATGAGCTGGCGATGGAAGAGATGGAGACTGGTGAGGAGCCTGAAGCGGAGTCGGACGAGGATTACTATCACGATACATACGCTAACAGGCGCAAGCGTCGCGTCGGAGCCACTCCCACGGGGCCGGGGTCCCGTGGCGGCCGCACCAGGAAGTCACAACCTGATGATACTCCTGCTAAGAGAGGACGAGCTGTGAGTCATATTAATAATCATATTGTATTTATGTACGAAAATCGTCTAAATAAAATCAATTATCACAAAGCTCAGAACACTCGCGTTCGCTGCACCAATCACAAGGGTCGTTTTTTAAATTTTTCCATTGCTCCATTTTCGTTGACATTATAAGGACAAGTTGTTGTTGTTGTTCGCATGACATAAGGAACCATCATCGCGTACTAAACGCTTGTTCTAACAACTTGAGCGGTGCTGCGGTCTATAACAACTGAATTGAGTGGTATTGTGTCCGGAGGCGACTTAACTTAATGGGCTACATCAACATTGCGACGAAACTAGAGAACCGAGGTTAGTTGTGCATTTTACGGTTGATGAAGTGTCAGCGAACGTATATAATCAATACCCAAACGTGTGGAGACATTGTGGTCTGAGCTTTGTGATAATTGATTTTATTTAGACGATGTTCGCACAATATATATATATATATATTTACTAGCTGTGCCCGCGACTTCGTCCGCGTGGTACCTGATGTACAAAACAGTGATTAAAGTCTAATAATTACTATCTACTATTATTTCGTACTTAAGTCGTGTTGTCATAAAACTTTTGATAGTGTGAACCGAATTTAATAAAACAAAAACTAAATGCTACTCGAAGATATACTTTACGATTTTCTTAAAAAGGTTTTATTATAAACGCAGTACTTTAGCAGTGATGCCTGTTCATACAAACAGACAGACAGACAGACATTTCTAAAAATGATTGTAATGTATATTATTACTTAATTCCTAGACACCTGTACCATTTTTTTTTTCAAGAAAATCGAAAACATACAGTCACGTTAGATTTACATTCTTATATGTATAGATGTATGTTAAATGTGACCATGAATTATCGCACGATTGAACTGTGTCACCCTTTGAACAGTCACCTGGTATACACAGTATACATATAGCTCATGGGAAGCGTTCGGTGACGGTGACGCGAGTTGCATGATTTTCGTTCACCCGAACGTGTGTTGAACAAGTGTTCAACGCACCGAAAGAAGATTTCGCTTCGAAATGAATATTTTGTGTTGCAGGGTCGCGGTAGGAGGCGCGCCGGTCAAGGCACGCTCCCGTACGAGGTGCCCGGCGACGCGGAGAAGCCGTTCGGCTGTGAACGTAAGTCAACCCGGAGGCGGCACTGACTCCTCCATGCCTTACTGCTCAGGTCCCGAATACTCCTCATTAGGAAACCCTACGAAAATTTATGAAGAATGTCGGTGAGATACACTGAGATCCTAATTCTTGTAACAGTCGATTAGACTATTAGAGAATTTATAATATTTGCGGTATTAAAATGTGTGTTAATTCGTTATTACTGTTTGGATTAATTTTTGTAGGCTTTTTGTCGGTATAATATCTTTTTAAACAATAATATTGTGTACAGTTGTATTTTATTAATAATCTTATATGAAAACAATTTTTAGGTTTGTTTATATTAGTCATTTTATATATAAATTATGTAATTCTATTATTATAATGATAATTTAAAATGTATTATATAATTTTTTATCATCTATATATCTTTTTGGATAAAAAAATTAATGATAACACTATGTACAGTAATATTTTCTTAATAATGGGAAATGAAAATGGATTATGTGCTATTATTTTGTAATTAATCTATATAATTAACATTTTTCTAGTTTAAAATTTGACTTATTGAATATACTTTTAAATACATTTTTTTAAAACGGTTAATTAAAATTTTTAATTCGATTAAATTTCTTAACGTTAGGCTTGGTAAGGGAAACAAGAATTAGGATCTCTCGTCTGTGTAGTAGTTATAATAATTATTAAATTCTTAACCAGAGGTAACTGAGATAATATCCTCGACTCATATCAATAAGATCGTAATGGAGAGTTTGTACTATTTATATTTTATGAATATTACATTTCCGTGAACGGCATTTCTAGATGTAGCCTACATTCCCCTAAGTGCAATATATTTTTGTGTAGAAAACAACTACGCTAATACTCATTACCTAGAAACAATGTGCAACAAAGTTATGGAAATTGAAGATATCTCTAGATCATTTGATAAAGTAGAAATCTCTAGAACGATTTATTACAATGTACTCGAATATTGATAGTTTTCGATAATTAAATATTGAAGTTTTCCAATATGATCATTACAAAGTGCTACAAAGCTATCTTTAGAAAGAATGTACTTTGTTGTTTATTGTTTGTTATCATAGAGTATTTTTGAACCAAAATAATAAAATATTAATAAAGTTGTCACTCAATAGGTTTATCACGAATTTGCTCAATAGTTTGAAATACAAGGACCTGAGCTAAATATATAGATAAGTAATCGATGATATTCAGGAATCTTTGCATGTGAATGGACGAGATTGTTAAATTTGCTTTATACCAGGTGAAAGGTTAAACACTCGCAGTACTCTAGGATATAATACTTCAGGGTCACATTTAACATATAAAATAATAATATCAAAACAAATATTAATAAATAACAAAGAAAACCCAGGTTAAAGTTTGTTCTAAGACTTTCAAAAGTATAAACACAATCGTAATAAACCTAGGTGCAATGACCGGTGCCCAAAGCTGTAAGGGGCCACCCGGAGTTAATAACCTTCGATAATTTTTGTTTTGTTCATACCCTTCCCGCGTTTACTTTCAAGTGTACGTGAAATCACCCGACGGTCATTGACTGTGCTTTTACATAGAAGCGTAGAGGATTCCGTATAATTTTTGTATTTTTCTAGATAGTGAAGTCAAATATTAAGCATCTATTTTTTAAATTGATTTAAGACGAGAATCAAGTGCAGATTATCGTCCATAAATATTGCTACTGTCTAAACTTTCAGCCTATATAAAGTTTAAAAAAAAAACCGTTCTAAAAAACCTACTTCTAATAAATAGATAGTAAAATTGTGCCAATTATTTTTGTTTGCCCATAAATTATCTCGTCCGTTCGTAAATACAAAGAGTTAGATAATCATAAAGAAAAATATATCACCGGAATGCATCACATAGTAATTTAGTGCAGGGCCAATTAACAGGTACCATAGTTTAGAAATACCTATATTACCCAGTGTAGGCGTTACATTGGCGAGCAATAAGGTAATTGTCACAGTTAGGAAGGCTTATTATTGTGCATATATATATACGAAATGTCACTTCAACGAATATTTAGCAGTTGTGGGTTCATATACATTCTAGAAGGTTTCTCTATATATAGTTTCCATTTTAACTTCTAAAAGTGTAATGTGATTTACTAGAAAAAAAAATCATAAATTGGAAGCTGTATCTATGCTACAGGAAAATATGATTATGAATGATATAAAAATTGTTGTTCCCAAAATTATTTTCTAAACTGAGGTAGAATAACTGCTCACGATTTTGTACGTGTTAATTTTCGTGTAAATCTTAATAAAGATAAAATTTAGTTTATTTAACTCAGAGAGAATGTAGCTTTGTGTTGATGAAGGTTTTTTCACGTTAAGATCAGTGCTTAAGATATTAGTCTGTAAAAACACTGATATGAAGCCTGGAACAAAAGAAAGTATCGCTAATGTGTTAAGCTTCTGTTGTTCGGTTGTAATAATGTACACTATTCTGACTAATATAATTCTTTGAAATGGATATACTGAGAGATCTCCTCGGTAACAAAACATTTATTTGTAATTAATAGGAGAAAACACATAGTAACTTACAGTTCATATAAATAACATTTAATTTTTTTTTAAATTGATGAGTATTTTTTCTTTAGGTAATTACGATTGTAGTTCATTAATTTGAATGTGAAAGGCGAACAATCAAAACAAAACAAAACAAAACAACAAACATATTTTTAATAGAGAAAAGTGCAGTTCCACTGAATACCCTAATACAATGGGTGGTAGAACTTATGAAAACTTTAGACTTTGGAAGCATCAATATCACATTTATCTCTGTTGTAATGGACCAGTGCTGCTAGTGTTCTGTCCTTTACTAACTCAAATCTCAGAAATAGTAACCAATTAATAACCATCCTCAGGTAGGACTCTGGGTACACTTGTGCTATTTACAAAAAATTATGGGCTATAGTAACTTGGCAACTGCCAAGTATGTAAGAATTATATTTCGAGACATTAAAAAAAGATAGATGCATAATAATAAGTCAGCGAATAGTAAGGAATCGTAAACATGCCTTTTTATTGTTATGTGCATACATTATAGGTGTGTATAGAGAATCATTAGTGAGTAAGCGAATCTCTAAATTTTATGGAAAGTTGCTTATCAATTGGTATCGCGTAGTGTGTACGATTTGTTGTGTAGTTTGGGTTATGTTTCACGTAATTGTATTTGTATATAGCACTCAAGTGTGGTCTCTATTATGTTCTATAAGGCAGGGGTTCTCAATGTGTTATCGGGGTGCAATAGTGAATAAATATGAGCATCATAGTGAGGAATTAGGGGCGCTATAGTAAGTAAACAGAAGCGCAGTAAGGACTAAATATGGGCGCCGTAGTGAGTAAACAAGGGTATCATAGAGAATAATCAGGGGCTCTATAATGCGTAAATATGAGTGCAGTAAGGATAAGCAGGGGCGCCGTAGTGAATAAACAGGGATATCATAGTCAGTAATCAGGGCCGCCATAGTGAGTAAATTGGGGCATTATAGTGAGCAATCAGGGACGCTATAGGGAGTAAACAGGGGCGCAGTAGGGAGTAAGCAGGGGCGCCTTATTAAGCAAACAGGGGGCGTCACAATGCGTTTCTGAAAATAGGAACCTAGTACAAAGCATAAAATTATAATAAGAAATTAACTTTTAAATGCAAGATCATTACCTTGTGTTTAGTAAAAAAATATGTGAAAGGAAATTGTAATTCATTAAAGAAATACCGGCTAATTTTGAAATTTGATTATTAGAAAATAAGCTACTAGTATTGTTTTCGATACAGTACGAATATAAAGGTTAAATTAACCTCACATTTTAAAGAATAATTAAAAGGTTGTTCTCATCTTTGTTCATCATAACAATAGAATAAAACTGCAAGTCTTATGGGAACTATTATGAGATTGGGATCCCACCGCTATATGGTTTCAAGCGATAAATTAGCTGTGGTAACTTGGTGGACGCTATGTCGTGTGGCTGCAATGCGGTTGGGTTTTCTGTAACGAAAAATATGTATATTTTCCGGAATATAACGTCATATAGACGTACATTATCCTGATTATTGAATTATAATGTATACAATTGGACCTGATATTAATGTATTCATGAATACATTATTGAAATTTAATTCAAAAGAAGTTATCAGTAGGTAGAACCATACTTGGAAATTAAAAAAATATATATACATAATATTAAACATCAATGAAACATGGCCCAAATGAGGGTTCGAAGGTTTGGTCACAATATTAAAAAAAATGTTATTTATCCATACAAAAAGTAGCCGAGCATTTAGATTAATTTAATTATTTAAGGCAATGTGTTTGTGTATTTTATTATTGTATATCTTGTTATTTAAATATTTTACATATTTCGGTTAATTAATAGAATATTTAGAAGAAGAAAAAAAAGTATACCACCTTAAAATTTTGATCCGGCACCCTAATTGTTTTATTGTAATTTTTTGTTTCACGGTAAGAGTAAGAGAGTGAAAGAGATGAAATGCGTGTATGAAATTACGCTTCCATTGTAGGTTATGGTCAATTAATACTGAGAGTTCAAATGTATTGGAATGTGAATTTATACACCCAATCGATGAGTGTTCACTGCCAAGTTAATGATTCTATCTGTTTTGGTTGACTTGATTGGTCGTTCATAGTGTATGTGTGTTGATTAAATTATAGGCTAGTTTAGGGATGTATTCGTTGCAATAATGTTGATTTTCTTCAATTTCTTGTATATTATTATCGCTATAGTACTTTAGATTGTTTAGTTTACAATTATTTTATATACTGAGTTTCTGGAGTAAAACTTCTTTAGGCGAAGGTAACTGGACGACAATGCAACGGAAGTCCGTTACGGCAATAAGGCGTCACGTTTCTGTACCATCTGGTTTTTAAATAGTTTTGATTTGGCAATAAATAGTTTATAAACCAATTAATTAAGAATTTAAATATATACATATATATTAAATTGAATAATAATGAAAATCATACAATATAATTAATTATGTATATAAGGGCGCGCGACCGTGCTGCCATCTGGTTACAATGTAACTAAGTAACAAATTAAATCAAATCTTCATTATCTCTACTTTTACTTCAATCGCGTGTGACGGTTACGTGCACTCATTTTTTTGTCTATGGATCATTTATATCATAGAGAAGGTTAGAATTTTAAGAAAGTATTTTCCAATTACTACAATTCTTTATTAGATTAATTTTCTTTTGTAAAACTTCTTCCGTATCTACACGTATAGAAGATGCTAGTTTAAAATAATAGTACTTCACAAAGTATAGTATTAATTAATCAAAAATGAACGAAGCAAATGCTCTTAATAACAATAATATCATAGAACGATTGAAGATAATCAATGTTATTTATATATTTATACTCTGTATCTTAATACAAACGTGAAGTTGAAAAATCCTACCTTTGTTCGTTGATCCAAGAATTTATTCCACCAAATCTGTGGCTTGGTTATTAAAAAAATAAATACATAGTTGTGAAAGAATCTAGAGTCCAATAATTTATAAGCAGTATTGGGCGAAATCTTAGCCTGTCGTGTGGTATTTTTTATCTTTTATTAACTTTTGTTATTTGACAGTATATTGCCTAAAATTTGTGATGTTACAAAAGCTCCTTGGAAAACTCTAGCACTTCATCTTGTTAGGGCATTAAAATAATAATAAAATACATAGTAAAAACGATTAATTATCCACATGCTAATTAGGGTGGAGTGAAAAAAACAAATTTTTTTTTTCTTAGCCTGGGGGTCAAATTTGTAGCTTATAAAAAACAAAAATTTTTGAAAAAAAAAAAAAAAATTTACTCAACATCTTGAGCCAGCCCACTCATTTTTAAAACTAATTACGAGTAAAAATATTTGGTTGCAAAAAAAAAATTTTTGAAGGCGTTCTAGAAACTTCAGAGTATCCTCTTTTATGCCAATTAAAAATCACAAGTTAAAAAAAAAATTTTGTGACTATTGTTTTAATTTAAAAAAAAAATCCCAAAAAGTACCATTCCTCTTTAGGGCACTAGAATAAAATTTGAGTTGGAAATGATCATAATTGTTAGTTCTTAGATGTTTTAAGAGATTCAAAGCCAAAAAAAAATTTTTTTTGATACCAAATATTTTTACTCGTAATTAGTTTTAAAAATGAGTGGGCTGGCTCAAGATGTTGAGTAAAATTTTTTTTTTTTTTTCAAAAATTTTTGTTTTTTATAAGCTACAAATTTGACCCCCAGGCTAAGAAAAAAAAAAATGTTTTTTTCACTCCACCCTAATGCTAATGGTGGTAATAATCTTCTGAGAGATATATTTCTTGGGTTCTGTTCAATGATATTATAATTAAAAAGTTGTAAATACGTTACCTACATGATATTATGACAAAACAAGTGGCACGATAACGCACACATATGTGAAGTAATATTGTAACGCCACATTTCTTAGATAAAATGTGGAAGTAAGATGGCATATTCTCAATGTCGGTGGTGAAAAAGAAATAGTTATATGTTGAGATACGGGCGGATTGACGAGGCAACCGTTAATAATATATATATAATATAATAGTTAGCCAAGTTTTAACAAGGCGTTGTCGAAGCGCTTATAACGTACCTATATCGTTTTTACTTATAATATCGTTGGTTCTGTGTTCTTCGTAACGTGCAAAGGTAGCAAGAAACTTCTAGATCACTTTCAACCTCGCGTAATTTTATTATATCATTATTATAAACGAGATCTTATGAAATAATAGAATATTAATAACAATGTTCTAATAATTAATGTAATTGTTTAGCACTGCTGGATTGGTTTTGAACGTTTACGACTCATGTGTCTGTGATAGTGTTTATTTATTTTCATTTTCGTGGGATTTTCAAGTAACTTATATACAAGTTTTTTTTTTTAATTTTTCGCGTAACCGACAATGACTAAAACGTTTTTTTTTTGTATAAAAATTGTTTAATGTTTGTCGATCATATCTCGTGTGTGATTCTATCAAGAGTTTAGCATTAGATCTTGTTCTTGAAGTTGTCAAGTGACAGTTATTCGGTATGGGAATTGTTATTATGTGTATTGGAGTTCCGTTTATGATCCTTGAAATATTGGAATAAGTTTTAAATACGGAACACTTTCAACTATTTCATATTTTATGATAACCATGATAACGTAACCAGATTCTATTTTTTGACTACAATGAAATAAATAAAATCAGCTTGTAAATAAAAGGAGCGGTTCGTCAATGGGCGTAGCGAGGATTGTCCTGGATATAAACGCTTCTTTGTAATAATTTTATAAGAATTGATCATAATTTTCGATTAGCAAATGTCCGCTTACTTTAGTGAATTTTGCGATATTTGTTAATATAATATCTATATTAATATTATAAAGCTAAGAGGTTTGTTTGTTTGGTAGAACGCGCTAATCTTAGGAACTACTAGTCGGATTTGAAAAATTCTTTCAGTGTTAGATAGCTCATTTATCGAAGAAGGCTATATATCACGCTAAGACCAATAGGAGCGGAGCACCAATAAGGAATGTTTCAAAATCGTTTTTTTTTTCTTTTTGAGAGCTTCCGCTGCTTGTTAATTTTAGCCCAAAGTAACTGTTCCACGCGGACGAAGTCGCGGGCGGAAGCTAGTAAAATATATGTATCGCATCACGAGATTCAAAATTTTCAGTATTATATTCTTAATTTTAGTCATTGTCAATCGCTCATCACAATGTTTTTGTAATACAAATTGAAAAAAGCATATAACCCCTAAGGCCTCTTGTACACATACGTTTTATCAGCGTGAAAATGTACGGTTAATTCGCCGTGTTGTCAGTGTTGTGTGGATCATTGTGGGAGCTTGTTGACACACGCGGCGGCACTACGGCACGACGCCGTTGCCGTACTTGCCGTGCCTACCCCTCGGCACGCCGCGTCAACGCACGGTGTAATTTTTTTTATCCGTGTTATATCGCAACCTATGCGAGCGTGCCGACGGCGCCTGATATTTTCACATTTTCGTGACTGATTACATATGTTGATTTGGTTTTACGAGTAAAATGGATATAAATCGAAAATTACATTTGTTCAAGAAATACCTATAATATGTGATAAGACTATCGAAGATTCTTTTCCTCCTTTGAGTCTTATATATACATATGACGCAAGGATAATCTTTTTCTTATAAAAATTCATTGCGAGGATGACTATAGTTTGGTGCAGAAAATTCTCAACTGAGCGGCACCTGGCTGTTGTCTCGACCAGTAGCTTTGCCGTGCTATCTACAAGCTTGCACGTTTTGTTAACCGTACGGCTAACACGCCGTGCGGTTAACAAAACGTACCGTGTACAAGAGGTCTAAATAAAGTTCTATACGATATAGGAAAGAGAAATATCGATGTTTTCTTAAGTGTTCACCATGTTTAAAGAAAATCGGCGATTTCGTTATTTTAATTTTTTTCCGTCTTGTTCTTTACGCTTTCAGTATAATTTAGTTTAACGATTTTGTATAATTCTGATTATGTTTATTTATATGTGCAATGGAACGGTGAATGAAGTATTAGGTGATTACATGTTATTCTTAGATCCAATTTACATTTACGTGTGAGAATATAGTATAAGACCACTTTATAATACTTTTTCATACGAGTTTTTTTTTAAATTTCTTATCATAAATTCAAAATATTGCGATTTATTAAAGTGGGTCTCTGTGTTCCTCACGAAAGTGTATTATTGTCACCCAAAGATTGTTATGAATTTATACAAGAAATATTTATGTTAAATAAGAAATAAAATAATGCGATGTATGTTGATTTCATTCGTATATTTTTAATGTTTTGATTGGGCTCCAAGTTTGGATCGTTTAGTGACGTGCTAAAGATTTTACTATATAGTTCGAAAAGTAATTTTTTTTTGTTTTTTTTTTTGACAAAAAACAAACTTCAATTTTTGAATATACTATGTCTGTAAAATCAAAGGCACGTCATTATGTAAACATTTTGCTTTTCGATGAACATTTATCCCGCGTATGCCCACCGCTGGGCGGATCCACTGATTTGAAGTCATCAATCAAATTTGCCCCGAGGGTGCCTGCGTCCTCACGAACTGAATAGATGCGCTATCACGACGATCGGCTCTCCAAATATTTGTATAAGAACGCTGTATTATAATAATAATAGTTACCCGAAATATACTATATTACCTTTAATAAAATGTTGACAACTCCGTACAAAGAAAAAAAAATTTTTTATAGTAAGATAAACAGTCGACTGATAGGATCAATCAAGAAGATTAGGAGGTTAAAAGATATCGAAATATTACTTTGATTTTATGTTAATATGTCGATATAATATACAACTACATTTCCTAGTTATTTGAAGTTTGTAAAGAAAGCGCGTGCAACTCTGTTTTAATGACAGAAGTGAAGTTTCTATAACGTATTTATAACTTCCGATTGAAACTTGTGAGTTTTAATTTGCCAAAAACAAAAAGTAAAATTCGTCGATTAAATTACTAAGATAAGCCTTAGCCCATACGTATGACCTATTGTCCTAACCCAATATGTTGTTTCGTTCACAACATAGTTTTTTCTTCTCATCTTTTCCGAAGTTATTTTTCCATTATTTTTACGTACAAAACGTTTCATTAAAAATAGGTTGCATATCATTTTATGGTCTCCACGCGGACTTATTATCTCGTTCGTTTTATCGCGTTTTCCCATCTCTATCTGTACTTCTATTTTATTTTTGGCAACCAGTCTTCTAGTAGACTATTACTGCCATTGTCAAGTGAGTAACGATATTACAAGTTTCTTGATATCATTTCAATGAACTAACAATATGGTGGCCATCTTGTTAGAAGTTTCTTGGGAGTTTTTGTGGCAAGTCAGAATCCATGCTCCGTGGACGTTTCCGATCCACTTCACTTGTGCACAATATTCAAACCATATTACGTAAAGCACCACCGACATTACACAATAAGACACCAAATAATACAAGATTATGGATAAAATATAAAGACCACTACATGGCATATTCCAAGATCCCGCCAAAAACTCCCTCTCTCTGTTTACAGTATAATTTTTCCTCGTCTCTGTTCTCTCAACAAAAATGTTTGAAAAAGGTTGCAATAAAAATTCAATTTTATAATTTGCCTCCCGACATATTAAAAGAAGTTTCATTAAAAAATATATTTAAAAATAGAATTAATAGTGCTCGAAACTATCGATAGATTATTTCATGTAAATTATTAGGGTTGTAAATATAGCGTTCTCGTACATTCATATCGCGATATAATATAAAATGGTATTGATTGATGACGGAGAATTATTATTGTGTTTGATTTAGTTTCTGATAAGCCGCTTACCGTCGTGTTGCCTCCTATATTCTGTTCTGATGACGCGGGCCCCTTGAAACCCTTTTCATAGAAACTTTCATACATAAATCAGTAGACGAGTGTTTAAAAGGCAGACGGAGGCATCACGCGCGGTAAGTAAAACGCTATTGTAAATTTGTATAGATGTAAAAATGATGGATTGTAATTTATAAAATGTCATTGAATTAAATGTACCTACCTCTTCAATTTTGTTAAATCGTGTTTGGATAGTTTAATGTTTTTTAATTAGACAAGGCATTGCCAGTGACATATATATAAAAATCCATGTTTGAAGTAAAACTGCTTTAACTCCATCTATATTTATAATTTATACATATACTAGCGGACCTGGCAGACGTTGTCTCTCCCTGTTTATAAAAAAAATCCTTGACAAATTATACAGCAAAACGTTGCTCATGAATCACTTTATCCACCGGTGAAAACCGCTTGAAAAACCATTGAGTAGTTTTTGAGTTTATCACGAGCAGACAGACAGACAGATGCGGTAGGGGACTTTGTTTTATACTATTTAATGATTAATTTTCTACAAATATCCAAATGTATTATGGGTTTTCATTGATAATACGAAATCTCTTTCTATCTTCACTAACTTATATCTCCGTCTCAACTTCCGTTCGCCTCGTCCGATCACACTTTTCGTAACGCTCTCGTCACGCATTCCCGAGCTTACTCCCCAAGTCAAGCGCGCGTAAAGAAGTTTTACTTCAATTTGTAGCATGTTGATAAATAGAAGAGTAATACTTCATTTTTACATCAATACTAGAATTGTGACATTTCGTATATAGCAGTATACTTATGAGTAATGGTTTGGGTGTAGTATGCGGCGCGAAGTACAAGACGCGAGCGGGTCTGACGTACCACTTCACGCATGCGCACAAGGACCCTCCGGCGGGGGGTGCGGCGACGTCAACGGCGGGAGCGGGGGTAGTGGTGGGCCCTGCAGCCGGTAGCGACGGAGATTCACGCGACAGCCCTCACGCCACGCCGGCAGGACCTTCAACACAGGCCAACCCTGCACAGCCTGCCACCGAGTACCAGGATAGTTATGTCACATTTCTGAATAACCCCGTTGTTGGAGCAGGTTAGTTTTGATACTCAAGTATTCTATTCCTATCAATATAACTATTTTTTTATAAATATATTAGAGGGGGCAAACAAACACCTGTCACCTAATGTTAAGTGATCATCGCCGTCCATAGACACCAGCAACACCAGGGAAGAGAAGGGGAGGTGGCTATCCGGCGCTTTCACTGACCGAGCGAAACGCAACAATGCAAGCACTGTTAGTAGTAGTAGATGTTTCTGTGGGGGGGGGGTAAATTTTTTTTTTTTTAAAAAAAAAATTTTATTTAAAAATATTGTTTTTTTTAAAAATTTTTTTTTTTTTTTTTTTTTTTTGTATTTTTTCTTTATACTAAAAAATTTAAAAAATTTTTTTTTAAAATTTTTTTTTTTTTTTTTTTTTTTTTTTTTTTTAATAAATTTATTAAAAAAATTTAAAAATCCCCTTTTAAATGTTAAAAAATCCCAGTTTACCCGATACTATCAGAAAAAAATACATTTAATCCACTACCCTCTAAACAGTTTATCTCGAATTCATTCATTCATTGACTCAAAATCATCGAAAACGACTTTATAGGTTCGTTCGATAATTGGTCAACTTTTATTCTATTATCGTGTCATGGTATTTGAATCGCATCAAATAAGTGCAGCACTCATTAATTTTAAGTACGGTCGTAACTATTTGTTATATATTATATAGATATAAAACATCACTACATATACTACTAGGTCCTCTCCCACGTCTTTCTGTTCGCGATAAACTCAAAAACTCCTGAACGGATTTTCATGCGGTTGTAGCTACCGAGAATGTCATCCTCTCTGGCAGACTGGCTGAAACTTTTGTACATATTGTAAATAGAATATCGTTCAAACAATTGAACACATAAATGAAATGTCGCATGTCAGTATAAATACCTTTTATGCGCTTTTTAATACACATCTATTTTACAATCTCCAATCTTATTATTACCTTCCTTTATTCTAATATTCTATAGTAGTCAAGCTCCTACACTTTTCACCAGTAGATAAAGTGATTCATGAGGAAGGTGTAGGTATATAATTTGTCAAGGTTTTTTTTTATATGTGATGTTGAATTAAGTATGTTTCCTAGGCACTCCTTCGGCCGCAATACGGCGACCATCGCCACCGCCGCGCCCCGCTTCAGCTGACACGTCGAGTTCAGATTCGGCACACGTGCCGCTAGCTGCGACTTCACAGCCCTTGCCCCTGACTGTTACCGCGGCCGCCCCTTCCGCCCCCGCTGCCACCCCTTCCGCCCCCGCCGCCGCCCCCTCCGCCCCTGCTGCCGCCCCTCTCGCCCCGCAGCAGCAAGCGCACCCGCAGCCCGGGGTCAGCACTGCGCCACAGCTCATGAAGGAACCCGACACAAAGGTATCTTACATCTCCACTGTTTAATCACTTAGGCTCGATTCATACTATGGTGCCGTTCGCAGTTCGATCTTGGTCCGTTCCCGGTCCGGTAAAATATTCTTAAACAAGAAATAATCAGAGTATTCACACTATCGTATCATTCTAGTTCTGATTCGATCTTGCTCCGGTTCCGGTTGGACGAAAAGAATATTTGACTGGAGCGATATCGGGCCTGTACCGACAGTGTGAATATTAGTTTTGTTTCAACTCCAGTCTTTCTTCGGTCGTGTAGGGAGACGATACATTTTCCTTCTAATCATGGCTAGTAATAAATCGTAGAATTTTGAAAGTGCTTTATGCGTGTGATTTATAACATTTGATTGTGAATAATAAAAAATCACACTATAATTATTTACGCCAACTTTTCTTTAAGCGTTTTTTTCTGAAAAAAAAGTGTATATGGTGAAATTCGTGAACATTTTAAAAGTTTTGAAAAGTTAACAAATTCGTGATCGTTTTTTTTTTATTTCAAAAGGAGGCAAACGAACAGGTGGGTCACCTGATGTTAAGTGATCACCACCGTCTATAGACACTAGCAACACCAGGGGAGTCGCTAGTACGTTGCCAGCCTGTGTATGGGGGAAGGGGAAAGGGAGGTGCGCCTCCGGCGCTCTCATTGACTGAACGAAACGCAAGAGCCGACCCATTCATACTGAACCTAGTAATAGCTACAGCGTGGGTCTACCACCTACGCACCTAAAGTTTTGAAAAGTTGACTGTTTTCAATAAATATATTATATATTATTAGAAATTTATCGGATTATTTCGAGAAATGTCCTATGTCGAACATGGATCGAGGCAGACTGATTGTGTAGATACAGCGAGATTTGATCGGGCCGAGAACGGAGTGAGATCGAACCGTGAACAGCATCATAGTGTGGATAGAGTCTTAATGAAAAGTACGTTTACCGATTAAAGAACTGAGACGTGGTATAGTCATAAAATAAGTATCGAATTTTAATTGAACCGATGAGGATACAGCGTCGATGGACGTAGGTCTGAATCCTAGCAATTGAGCTTTTCGGTGAGGGAACCATCGTAACGAAACCATAGCATGCTGGTAGGGATTTTTCTAAACACGGTAAACACGTGAAACCTAAACAGGGACTGGTTCTCAAGTGCAACTGCTGGATCACACCAACTGGTGCTTGGTGACAGATTTTCAACTCGAGTGTGGTAGCTAGTAGCTAGGCGAAGTTAGAAAAAAGTTCCTTCACCGAATGCTTCAACCTAGTCCCAGCGAGTGGAAAAAAATCTAGTATTTTAGACTAGAGTTTTTGGCGGGATCTTAGAATGCTGTGTAGTGGATTTTATATTTTTTTCATAATCTTGTGTTATTTTACTCTATATTTTGGTAATATTGGTAGTGTTTTACGTAATATAGTTTGGTTATTGTGCACAAGTGAATAATACCACAGAAAATCTGGAAAAAATTCTAACAAGAGGGTCACCATCTTGTTAGAACATTGGAATGTTCGCAAGAAACTTGTAATATCATTACCTACTCGACAATGGCAGTAATAAACTACTAGATTTTGGTTGCCAAAAATAAAACTAAAGAAACTAGATTTTAACTCCGGTGTTACTCATATGTATCTGTGACGTTATATTATGTCAGAAGTTTCGAGATAGGATAACAATCGTCTCGTGTCTATTCGTAGGCGTCACCGTCCCCGTACTGCGACTTCTGCCTCGGTGACGACCGCGAGAACAAGAAGACCGGTACACCGGAGGAGCTCGTCAGCTGCTCCGACTGCGGACGCTCAGGTAAGCGCGCCAACGCCACCAAAACCGTCACCAGCGCCACCAAAACCGCCACCACCGTCACCAAAACCGCAACCACCACCACCTGTTACCACATCGAGAACCGCGTCTGCGAACACCACCGTCACCTACGCGACACGATCAAACTGAACGGCGTAGTGGAGATACTCTCCTCTATGTCGTACCCCGCAGACGCTTTCGACACATTCGCCACTCAGACCAAGTTACTTATCGACGATTACGGTTACCCGGTTTCGCCTCCATCCTCCCGCCAGAGTCCTAACTATGAATGTGACGGATTATATAAATAAACAGAATACACCGTATGCGACCGTTATCCGAGTTTTTTGTGTTCATTTGTTGGAATGATTTTATTGTGTTACTAGCTTCATTGGTGCTCCGCTGCTATTGGTCTTAGCGTAATGATATATAGTCTGTAGCCTTCCTTGATAAATGAGCTATCTAACACTGAAAGAATTTTTCAAATCGGACCAGTAGTTCCGAGATTAGCGCGTTCAAGCAAACAAAATCTTCACCTTTATAATATTGGAATAGATATAAAAAAATTATTTAATATTATCGATGTTATTTTAGCATACATATATCTGGTATTAAAAGGGTTAACATAAAAAATATTTTTGTTAAATAACATTAGAACAATGAACCTGCATTTGTAGTATTATTCCAAAACCTTCAGTCTCTGCTAAGGTAGAATTTCTTTTTTAAAGTGTAGCAGGCTACATTATTATTAATAGTTATGTATTAACATTGTATAGATTTATTTATTGCATTATAAATATTATCTCGAAACTCTGTAATTTGGACACAATTAACTCGGATCACGGTGACAGCTTTAAAAGAGGACGCTGACTGAGTATTAAATTGTGTTTCTGTCACAAAGAATAGACATCACTCGATTGTGGTGGGTTTTTGTTGCTCCTTACCAAAGAGGTTTATAGAAAGTTTCGTGTCTGTGGTCGGATGAGACGTTATTATATCTTTATGTGTGTGTACATTCCAAAATTAATTTTATTTACTTTTTTTTTAATAATACGCTATTAAAATATATATATATATATATTAGAACTTAAGAGATTATATGTTTTATGAACATTTATTGTCATAAAATTATTGCATGTTGATTACATCTCAGATTCATTTTATTTATCCGATATTATATCATAGACGTGTAGTTTGAATATTAGAATTGTACTTACTTTTTAACCGTTTTTATTTTTGCTTAGCCCCTATGGAATAGCGTAATGATGTGTCCCAGGTAGATAGAAGTTTCTGTCTGCCAGTAAAAAAAAACTTCAATTTTTCTCATATATATTGCTTATTGGATATACGAACCGACAAAGGTACCATATGTTATACGCTTCTTTCATATAATTACAGTTTTAATATTCAAACAGATTAATTAGTACTTACTTACCTATGGTATAGGTATATGTCGACATGTGATCTTGGTGTTGCCATGAAAAGGAATATTTTATGACAACAGATGCTAAAATGTTTAACGTTATCTGTGGTAATATTTTTGACCTAAGCCTTTGATTAATATTGTGCCTTATCGATTTCCAAATTACCTTAATATCGTGGTTATATTTCATTGTTGTTAATGTCGTTGTGTATTTGGATTTTTTTTTATAACCTACATTTTTGCTATATCTTTTCTTTTAAGTTAACGCTTCAATGTCACTTGTACTAGTCGATTAGTTAGCTAGGCGTAGAAGTCATGTAGTCACTCCCTCTATAATGTTAATAAATGTGTTCGATAATTCGAAACAAATGTCTCTCGAGGCATTGTTAGGTATTTTATAGTTTTCCGATTTAACCGATTTTCGCGACACACAGCATGTTTGTTAGTCTGAGGTTCGCTCAAATAATTGGTTATGACAGTTATCATATTATAAATCTAAAAAACTGCTTTTCAAAATATTGGTTGGTATCGAATTATTTTAATTTTTTATCGATATACCCATACTGATTTGATACGATATTTAACTGATAATCGTCTTGGTATAAGAGACTCGGTGTTCACATTGAGGTGTATTTTACATCCTATATATAATTATACATATTGTTACGTCAATCCGACGCCATTTGCGTTGGAAGAAATTTATTATGTACTCGTACAGATAATTGTCAAATAGATCCACTATTATATAATTACACTACAGTCAAACTTACACGGTAGGCTAAACAAACGGTGTAGCCGCAGCCCGTTAGAAGATTTCTTCCTTTTCTTTCTATACGTATTCTGGAAAGCTGACGTCATTATTCGAAAGATTCGACAAAGTTCGAGAGGTGTGATTTTTAGAACACCGTGTTTCTGTTTTAATTCTCGATGAGTCATACGTTGTTGCTTGTAATAACTAGTTCACATATAGGATGTGGCAATATGTATCTCTATTCATATTTATGGCACGTGTGTTTATAAACACAACTATTCGGTTCACATTCAGCAACATTTCCATACCTTCATTTTAAACATGCTTAGTACATTATCGCGAGAAAATGCTCGTTGTAGTTTATTTTGGAAGTGTATTTGTCTACGTCAGGTTTAAGCAGCTAAATTTATATGAAACATGTGTACAGCCTGTGTTTGTTCGAAGCTTAATACATACCTATAAATAATCAAATAAAATGATCAAAACCATAAAGATTCCTACACAATCTTAACTAAACTTTTTTTAAATTATAAAATAGTCTCGATCGAATATATTCTTATACCTATAATATTTAACGAGAGTTGTTCCTTTAATAGGTCTACTATTTGCTGTTCATATTTGACTTACAAAAGTTTTAAGTCTAGTATATCTAGTCATTAAAACTGCAGTTAATATAACAATTGACACGACACTCATGTTGTTATATTTCTTTTGTTAAATAAATACAATTTTTAATCTGTATACAGTGTCTCATATGTGTGACGTTTTTTTTTTTTCAATAAAATTGTGCAATGGTCATCAAGTCAAAAGGCAGAATTAAAGAACTTTTATACTAACGACATGCTTTCGCTGACGTTCAATTTGTTCAGGCTAGATAGTTTTTCGTTAAATATTATTGAACTATCAAAGGTTATATCTATTTACCACTATTAATGTTATAATATATTATTTAAATTATAAATTTAAGCTTAAAGAATTTATATACCAGGTGAATATTTAGGCAGTGGCAATATTTACGGAGGACACTCTGCACTCGATTCTCGTTCTAAATAAAAAAAAAAAGTAGGTGCTTAATATTCGACCTAATTATCTAGAAACATACAAAAATTATACTCAATCCTCAAAGCGTCTATATTAAAACACAGTCATGTCAATGACCGTCGGGTGAAGTGAAAGTGAAGCCAACCAACTAACAAAGGATAAGTTTTCGAAGTTTGAACAAACAAAAGCTGGTCATTCAACCTAGGTTTATTATCCATACTTTTAAAATCTTTAGAACAAACTTTACTTAAGGTTCTCTTTGTTGTCTATTAGTATTTGTTTTGATATTATTATTTTATGTGTTAGATGTGACCATGAAGTGTCATATCCTAGAGTACTGCAAGTGTCTAACCTTTCACCTGGTATAACTATATAAAGATCTTATTTAATGAATATAGAATTATCATATTATTATCTTGTGTTGATCAGCTTGATAACTTTAACCCAAAGAGTATATACCGAAAAAAAAATGTATTAAAAATATTAACTCCATGTTGGTTATGGCATTCCTAAATTTTATTATTTGTTTTTGTTTAATCAAATTTTGATAGATTTGAATACTTAGTTATCTGTAATAGTTAATTATATATTATGGTTATATACATATATACTAATATATTATAATTGTAGAATTGTTTTGAAGGATATTAAGTAAATAATTTGAACAACTCCTCGAATGTATTTTACTATGAACACATATTACATCGTAGCGTTTTGGGACGGAAAAGTGCCTTCAAAATTATTCTCGCTTCATATTGTCTTATAGTTTATTGATAGATATAAGTTACCATGAACGCGATAACTATTAAAAAACATACGTTTTAGTTGTTAGACATTTGAGCGATTAGGACATGCGTACTTTAAGTAATTGTAAAATAGATGCGATAGCTAATAACGTATTTCGCAATAACAGAACTTTGACAAGGATGGCTAAATATCAGAAGGTAGAGTGTGAACATATGACGTCACGACGGTCGTGACTCATCGCTTCCCTTGTGACATGAATTCATACTTTCTTTTACTCCTGTTATTCTGTTAATGTTTGACATATTTTATGCATAGTCCCGTAACGATGCAACGATGATTGTGTAGGTATAAGCTAAATCTAGATGTCTATAGAGAAAACGACATATATGAGTTCGTTTGCTGGCTCTATGTGTAATTTTGAAGTTGAGATTTAGGGATGTTCGCTATCGCTTTGCTCTTGCGAAATACGAATTTATAGGACAAATGAGTCAGGAAACAATTAATTGATTGTTGTAAGTATTATATCAAATTGAAAATATATGTATAATATATACATACTATGTAACAAATATTTGTCGACGACTTTTTTTTCGAACAAAAGTTTGTTACTTATTAATGTTATTTGAATCGATCATTGACATATAGAAACCCAAGAAATACAGTCTCGAATAAAAGTAGCGCTCAAACCGGCCGCAAAAACTCCCCAATATAGATACGTAATTACACGATAATCTTATGATTTTGCAAATTCAACCTTACCTGAATGATTTAAAGTTGTTTTTACAAGGACGCAAGCGACGCGAGACTATTTGAAATGGCTGCATAATGCACTCCCACTCACTTCACTTTTTGTGTGCCGGTTGTGAGACGTCTAGTGAGCTTGTTAGGTTTTTGTATATTGGTGGAATCGATCGCATATTTCATGTTAAATGAGAGACTAAAGATATGTTTTGTTAATAGATGGCGCTCGAATTGTCCGTAGTATGTTTTTTAAATCATGTTTGAACACTTCCAAACGCGCTTAGTTTACATATCATCGGTGCCTTGTATCGTGCAATTTGTTGAACCCGATATATATAAAAAGGTTTTAGAATTTTAAATTTATATAGATGCCTTATATTTTCTGCTATTTTAGATTATAAGTGACTCCATCTCGTAAATAGAATAACGATTGTTGATATGCCAATTGAAATATTCCTAACTTTACGAGAATGTTATGTTTTCGTAATTTCTCATTTGTCGTGTTATAGGGTTGTAGACACACCAAAAATAATGATATTTTATTTTTTTCTCTCGACAATAAAATATTTTATGATTGTTATAATCATGTTGGAGATATCTCTTTAATAATATAAATAAAATATATATAGTCCAGCGGTCGTCAACCTTTTTTTATAGGAAGCGCGCAATAAAAAATGTACAGCACAGCGCAATTATTGTTTTTTTAGGTGGAAATCAAACCTACATCATACATTAAAAAAATGGTATTTCTAAATTAGTATTTCGGAAATCTTGCAGCGGGTGCATTACAGATCAACCGTGGCCACGGGTTTGGCGACCACTGATATAGTCCATTCTTGTTATCACATGATACGAGACACTAATAATTGACTGTGACGTCACAGCTTCCCAAACATTATTCTGATATTTACACTTTGGTATTATATATTCATATCGAAGAGAAATAGTGTTACTTAGAATGGTGTGACGTCATCATGTCATAGATGTGACAAGCGTTAATGCGTTAGCGGGCATATTTAAAAATGATGAAATATTTGTAATGAAAAAAATAACGAAGCAGTTATAACAATGAAATAAATGTGTTCACTTCTGAATTTTCATATTAATTTGAATGACAATATTTAAATTTCAGATTTTTTTATTGAAATTATTAACATAGTGTAGTCTTCATGTCTATTGGCTCTCGGAGCAATAGTTATATACATTTTTATAAAGTCTATTCATCAATCAAACGTGTTATGAGCTGCAATATGTTAATATTACATATTCACAGGCCCCTATACTATGCGTCGATAATCTGACGCTAGCCGCCGCGCAAGTGGAATACGGCTGGTAACTAGTGACGTAATGTGTCATGACGCAAAATTGCTAATTTATCTCCTGCCAAAAGTGCCGCTCAAAGCGCCTAATATGATAAATATGTAGGTATTTACTAAATGTGTTTTACGTTAGTGTCTACATCCCTATTAAATCGTATTTGTTAACTATAGCTTCATTTTGTTTCTAGAAAAATTGTTTGTATGATGAATAAAAAATTGTATTATTTATGATTGGCCACATCGAATACGTGGTTTTATAAATGTTTATAAGTTTTTTTTATAGATTTTATCGTGGATTTAATTGCTTCGTTGTTCCATGTTCAGGATTAAGAAATATTTGTATTATTTAGTTGCAAAGTACCGGGGATTTCCTGTAGGGAAGTGCATAAGTCGCGAATATCCAAAGAGTTTTTACTGTTTTATTTTTGCTATATTATAAAAATATATAACTATTTAGCGTAAGTCCCGAGTACATTGTTCAAACGCTCTGTTTATTTTTTCTTGTGTACTACCGTGGGTTTTTAAACATTAAAGTGATTATAATATCGATATTTTATTTTATCGACTTTTCAATTGCTTCTGTGCTGAAGAATAGTGAACTTTTGTGCACTTCCTTACGACTCATGCATACAGTTCTCCACATAGATATGTTTGCTTTAATATATATTTTCTTAATTAAGTGTCGTTGATTTTGTTAAATATTTTATTTTCACTATTGTTCGGCACATTGTACCACCAACCCTTTATTTCCTCTATACGCGATTCTCGTTTTATTCTTTATGTTCGAGAAGATTTTTACAAGATTCGATAAGGTAAGCCAAGTATTATGTGCCTTACAATATGTGAATATTTATTTCATGAGTTAACTGTTGACTTTTTCGTACATTTCATATATATTTATATGTTACATAGTTATCTTTACCGAGCCCTTATGGTCACAGTATTTGACTGTAACACCTTGTACTTATGCGCGATCCAATGAACGTACAAGTTTGCACTTTTCTTTGATAATATAAAATAATGATGAATTAATGCTTAACAATTATATATAATAGCTATATCCATTTTATACCAATAAAATAAGATGTCTATTTTGGGCGCGCATCACTAAAAAAAATCCTCTATAAATTTCGATTTTTTAACCTTTGTCTTTTATATTTAAAAAAAAACAATGATAGCTTCTTTTAATATAAAGTTATTAAATTTAGTTCAGCAATGTCCGTTTTCTTGCTGCGGGGCAAATGGTGTGATGCTAATATTTTTTTAATATTTAAGATATCAAATTATGCAGGCGAAGGCGCGGGTATCAACTAGTAAAATAAATAAAAAAATGTATTCTAACTTAAAATGCAATGTATTAGAAAATGTCAATAGTTACTTTGAATTTTTTTAATATTTTATGGTTCATATCGATTTGAAAAGGTAAAAAAAAATATATATCTGTGTCCTGTGTAGGTCATCCAACGTGCTTGCAGTTTACGGTGAACATGATAGTGTCGGTACGGAAGTACCGCTGGCAGTGCATCGAGTGCAAGTGCTGTTCCGTCTGTGGGACGAGCGATAATGACGTAAGCATCGTTTGTCTCTTTCGCACGTACACATTGTTGTATCGCTTTGTCACAGGTTCACGCGTGAACAAATGCGGCGATCAAGGAAAGAGTTATTTTATCGACATTTTTTTTTTAAAGAATCATATATAGTAGAACCTCCCTAATAGTCGTGGAATGTCGATTCGATGTCCGCAGGTTTAAAACACGAAATGTACCAAAAATTTTGTTTTAATTCGCGTGCATTTATTAATTTAAAACGGTGTAACACTATCGGCTGACAGTGGAGAAAAAACATCGTGAGAAAACCTGCATCTGAAAAATGTTCTTATAGTACCACCGTATGTGGGGAAATATAAAACTGAATTTCTCTGTGTTTGAAATTGAAAATATGACGTACTGTTTATGCCCATACCTTTTTTTTTTTTTTCGAACTGACTATGCTATTGACCTGGCAAGGTCTTTACAGCTTCACCGGACTACTTATGCCCATACCTTCCTTGGGGAATCCATGCTTATGGCTCTGTAGTGGTTATCTTACAGGCTGATGTGATGATGATCATGAGAATCTCGATAAGTCGAAAACCTGTTCGACTTTAAGGAACCCTTGGTCTATTTCCAATATCCAAAACCAAAGATACTTGGAGATCGTTTTATAAAATACCCCATAAAGCACCAATACTGAGCTAAATTATTTAAACTGTGGCCTTCTTTAATCTATACTTAATATTATAAAACTGAAGAGTTTGTTGGCTTGAACGCGCTAATCTCAGGAACTACTAGTCGGATTTGAAACATTATTTCGGTGTTAGATAGCTCATTTATCGAGGAAGGCTATAGACTATATGTTATCACGCTAAGACCAATATGAGCGGAGCACCAATGAAGAATTTTTCAAAATCGTTTTTTTTTTCTTTTGAGAGCTTCCGCTGCGTGTTCGCGTTATCCCAAAGCAACTATTCCACGCGGACGAGGTCGCAGGCATATGCTAGTGACAAATGAAATGTTAGATTGCATGCAATTATTTTGCCATTATAATTCTGAATGTGAGAAATGTTGTTATAGTACTACTGTATGTGGGAAAAAATTGAACTGTGGTTTTCTCATAGTTTGAAATCGCCAATACGTCGTGGGTTACCGTGATGGTTATGCTCATACTTTCTTTTGGGAAGAGGCCTATGATCCTGTAATAAGTCTCTTACAGGCTGTTCATCAAGTCCCAAAAACAAAGATTCTTGGAGATCGTTTATAAAATGCCATAAAGCACCAACAATGAGCTCAAATAATTACAATGTCCTTCTTTAAAGAAATTAAATACATGAAATGTTAAAGTTTATGCGATTTTAAGTTAAGTAAGTATTCACCTCGGTTTGCTGATTTTTTTAAACTAAATATCTCGCTCGCTCGCTGTAGAGCTCGAATCATCATCAGCATGTATAATTCCTACTGCAGGGCCATAGGCTTCTTCCTGAAGGAAGGTATAGGATCACCACGACAGCCCACGGCGTATTGGCGATTTCAAACTCTGAGGAATCAACATTTCTATACTCGAATGCGAAGGGTTTATACCCTACTAGCGGGTCCGGCGGGTGTTATCCCGCCCTGATAAAAACAAACTTGATACATTATATATCTAAATCTTCCTCATGAATTACGTACCTACTAAAATCCGTTGAGTAGTTTTTGAGTTTATCGCGAACAGACAGACAGAGGTAGCAGAGGAGTTTGTTTTATAATATGTAATAATAAAGAATATATATCTGTTTACGATCAGGATCAACTGTTGTTTTGTGACGACTGCGACCGCGGCTACCACATGTACTGCCTGGCGCCACCGCTGCACACGCCTCCTGAGGGCTCCTGGTCCTGTGCGCTCTGCATCAACGAGTTCCACACCAGGGATTGAGTGCCAGGTCACATTCTTTTACTTATTCTAGGAAAAAATACATTTATCTTGTACTCACCAAACGATCTTTCTACAAACATTTGTTTAACAGTAACTCGCCAATCGCTCCCAATAGCTCTTTCTTTATAGAAAAAATACTCTTTATAGAAAGCAACAGATCTTTATAGAAAAAATACGTTTATCATGCACTCACCAATCGGTCTTTCTAGAAACATTTATTAACTCTAAGTCCCCAATCGCTCTTTCAAAAAAAAATTAACTCTTACTCGCCATTCGATCTTTCTACACACATTTACGTTTATCTTGTATTCACCAATCGATCTTTATAGAAAAAATACGTTTATCATGTACTCACCAATCGGTCTTTCTAGAAACATTTGTTTAATTCTAACTCCCCAGTCGCTCTTTCTAAAAACAAATGTTTAACTCTTACTCGCTTATCGATCTTTCTACACACAGTTACGTTATCTTGTATAAACCAATCGATCTTTATAGAAAAAAATACGTTTATCATTTACTCATCATTCGGCCTTTAGAGAAAAAGATACATTTACCATATACTCAACATTCGATCTTTTACAAAGGAATATTTATAACTTGTACTCATCACAGGATCTTTATAGTAAAAGCGACGTGTACTTTGTACTTACCATTCGATCTTTCTAGATAAACTTACTTTTGTCATATACTCACCAATCGATCTTTCTAAAAAAATTACGTTTAAATTATACTCACCGTTCGATTTTTCTAGAAAAATGTATGTTTAATTTGTACTCATCAGTCGCTGTTCTAGAAAAACGTATATTTAACTTGTACTCACCAATCGATCTTTCTAGAAAAATATATATAACTTGTACTCACCAATCGATCTTTCTAGAAAAACATATATAACTTGTACTCACCAATCGATCTTTCTAGAAGAATATATATAACTTTTACTCACTCACCAATCGATCTTTCTAGAAAAATATATTTAACTTGTACTCGCCAATCGATCTTTCTAGAAAAATATATTTAACTTGTACTCGCCAATCGATCTTTTTAGAATAACGTATATTTCACTTGTACTCACTATACATATATATAATTACATTTGAAACAGAAAGTGAACTATGTCTAATTTTAATCGTTCATATAGGAAATTTTTATGATTTTCAAATTGTATATATGTAAAATTTTAATGGTGTTTAAAAAAAAACAAAAGTCTTATAAACGGCTAAAATTTGACTTGGCTCATTTTGAAATGTAACCACGTAAAAATAAATTTGTTTAATAGAATTGTAACGCTTTAATTCATTGCATACATATACTATACTATAATATTATTTTACGGAAGTCAAAAACTTAACTTGTAAATATTGATATACGAGTTACAGAGTATTAGGCATTTTGAATGAATAAGTATTCATTATTTTAACGTATTTTGATATTTTATATTTTGTTTCAGATATTTTCGAAGAGAGGGAAAGAGATGTGTTGATTTTAAATTAGTGAAGCGGTAAATTAAGACGGTAACGTCGTATCTTGTCATTGTTAAGTCATAAGTTGTCGAAATACATCGTTGCCATAGACTATAGTGTTACGGAGTCGCGTCTTAGTGTGGGTTGCGTCATAGACAAAAGTAGAAATGGTGAAATTTATATGCGAACTGTATATTTATTTACTTTACGTTTTAAATAAAGGGATATCTATATAGATAGATAAAATGGTAGTGTTTGTTTGTAATGACAAAATAACAGCTATTTATTAAATCGATATGAAAGTTATCCGGAATTTATAGGAAAAAAAAATTTGCCTGTCTTTTTATTTCAGCTAATCTCCGAAACGGTGACAGCGATTTTGATGGGACTGTCAGTGGTAGACAGCTGATATTATAAGGTCTAATTTTGGAGAAAGAAATAGGGTTCCGCGCAAATATAATAAGAAGCAGTGTCCATAACCGCGCACATCCTACGAGCACATTTACACTGAACAAAAACGTTTCCCTAAATACCATTCGGACAAAGTCGCGGGTAACAGTTAGTTCTAAGATATATTAATGTAACATATAAGTGAAATAAAACATTAATTAATAACTTGGCTCAAGTTCGTACTTATGATTCTAAACGATTAATGTACGCTAAGTACTGATTGAATATCTTTCTTTAATACAATTAGTATAGCTCTGGAGGTCGAATTGCGCATTTTTCTTATATTTTTTTACTCTCTATTGAAATGATTTTGAAAAAGGGGTATAATTTAAGTTTTGCAAATTACAGTACAAAGAGTTATTTGTTTCAAACTAAAAGTTTTGTTAATTTTAATTATTATTTTCCTAAATACTTTGCAGTCGTCTTATATAAATATTGTCTATATATTTTTTACATACGAGATTAAATTATTGTACTTTTATTAAATTTATACCTTGAGTAAAATCTAACAAATCATATAATAAAAAATTGAGCTGTCACGGGACACCTGGAAGATGTGAAACATCGAAATTGTTTTGTATAAGTTAAATGCCTAAAAGAACATAGAATAGGAATCAGTTACGACATAATGAAAAGCATTACAAATTTGTTCCATAAAATAATGACTGTTTATTTACTTTGTTACATAAAAAATATTTTTTATTAAATACACAAATTCAAATAGGCGCGGTGTGTTTGGCGGCATTTATCAAAGGGCGCTAGGTCGTCGACGCGTGCCGCGTAACACTAGTATAACGAGTAGCCGACAAAACAATTTGAATCTTATGTTTATACAGATAGGGTTGCAAATGTTTTTTAATTATTTCGTTAATAGTGCAAAGTTTGTGTTTTCCGTCGCTACGTCGCGCCAAATCAAAATCAGGTTTACCCGCGCCTATAGATGTTTCACGTCAAAAACATGAAGATACGGTTTTTAATTATTTTCTGTCACTGATTTGTCTATGCTATTTTTGGTATACATCAAATAAATAAAAACGAGTGTGCGTTAGACCACACGGCTGAAATAAAACTTCTTTAGCTGCATCTATATGTATAGTATATACATTATTAATTTTCTACAAATATTACAATAACTCTCACTCTATCTTCATTAACTTATATCTCCGTCTCAACTTCCGTTCGCCACGCCCGATCACACGTTTTCGTAACGCTCTCGCGACGCATTCACCAGCTCGCTCCCCAAGTCAAGCGTGCGTAAAGAAGTTTTACTTCAGTAATCACTAATATTCCATAGTTGTAAACATAGTATAAGAATTTTCAAATTAATTAAGCTACTGAGTACAATAGAAGGTTAAGAAATGACAACAGCCCACACTATACGCAATATTATATTTCTCAATATAAAAAAAAATAACTGTCTCTTCTAAAGGTTCATACGACGCGTGGTTATGACTCTTCTCTACCTCTACCGGTGCTTGCTTTTAGTATTTTACTTTAAAATATATTTATTTTTTGTATTGTCGTTCCGGTATTACTCGAGTCCGTGGTACGATGACGTCACGTACGAGCGTACTATGATGTATGCGTAATTGATGTTCAATATAGGATGTGGCATTTCATTGATATTGATATCAGGGCGAGGTCAGTTTTTTTTTAGTTGAAGTGAATATTTCTTTACGCGTATGTAGTGAACGAAAGCGAACCGTCACGGATGGGTCGCTTACTCACCGAATTATGTATACTCGGTTCTGATCGTCAACAGATATGTTTATTGTTATAGTATATTCATTCATTCATAGTTTCATTCATAGTTCCAATATACGTATAATATATATGTTTTTAATTTTAATAGTTGTATAAAAACAGTATACTATTCCATGTTGTATGCTTATTTAAATACAGTGTAACCTCTTTATTACGAAATTTAAGGGCCGAGTGTTTTTTGTCGTTATAAAGAGTTTTCGTTATACGGAGGAAAGAGAACAAATAATTGTTTTTTTGGTAATCCAACCAAATTGAACTAATTTCTACGTTATTTAAAGTTTTTCATATAACAAACGACGTCATAAAGAATTTACATTAAAAAGAGCCACTATGATGGGTTTATAAGCTTGTGTATAGTAGTCGCAACCCTGTGGAGTACACCATACTACCGTGGTTGGTTACTGGGTACTACGGTTGATTCCGGAATGCGACACACATAAATCTGCCACTAAGGTTTGTGTTATTACAAGTATATGGGGTTCGCTATCCATTCTCATATAATCGTTATCACTGTGCTGTTATAGTATAAATGTGAATTATTAGGTCGTTGACTCAGTTAATTGGAAATAAGTGAAGGCGGTTCAATAGTTTGTGAGAAAGACAGCACTAATTCTCGTATACTTTCTATAGTAACAGGTTAATAGTTAATTTGTATTAATTATACTGACACCGCCCTGATGTCAGTTCTATCGCTTCGCTTGCTCTATGCATTTATCATAGCGATCATGTTTTTCACAGAATCGTGAGTTCATTTAAACCATAAGAACATAGAGTACACGATATTTTCAAGCGACGGCCATTTTGTAATCGAAACTTTTTAATGCAAAGGCAGTAGGAATAAAAATCCTTGTAAAGCAACATAAAATAAAATTAAAAATCATAAACTTGACTATATATAAACTTTTGTTTATCCGCCCATAATTATCCTTTAAATTTTATTTTTCCTATAAATCAAATAATTTGCATTTTATTTCACGCAATAGATCGATTTTTTTTAAACCTTTACGTAACTGTTTGGTTGTACGGTTACTCAAAATGGCCGCCGTGTAAATATTGATAAGTGACAATTTAGTAGTACGCAATGTGTGACATTGTAAGAATCGATTATTATAATCGCCTATAGGTACCGTAATTAATAATTATATAAGTACATAATTATTTTTGCTAACTAACATACTTCTTTCATTCGTTGTCATTTCATCGCAAAATGCATTCCAATCAAATCAACAGGTGACAGTGAAAGTTGTAACAAAAATAATCGTTTCAATTATTTAGACTATTCGAACGTTTTATTTATACAAATATCGATACCTGACGAGCGTAGGATTGAATTTATTATTGACTAGCGAGCACGGCAGACGTCCCGCCCTGATTATAAAAAAAATCCTTAACAAATTATATATCAAAACCTTCCCAATGAATCAATTTATCCATTGGTGAAAACCGCGTGAAAATCCGCTCAGTAGTTTTTAAGATTATCGCGAACAGACAGACAGACGCGGTAGGGGACTTTGTTTTGTACTATGTAATGATATGTCACATGACAACTTGAGAACATTGTTTTTTAATTTTTGTTAGTATAAAATAAATGATATCAGACTTAATTCTTAATATAATACGGTGTAGGTATGCGAATATCTGAATTCACCGAATGATTCTCCGCAAAATTGAATGGAATATTGGGTTAGTTCGAATAATCTAGCTTGTTCGCATAGTTTAATTTAAAAATATATATATTCATATTACTTGAAGAATGATAAGAAATATGAAGAATAGTTTAAATTAATCAATGAATTCGAATTATTCGCAAAGTGGGATTAATTTTAAGAAATCGATTATTCCATACAGAATTTGAATCGAGAACGATTAATCGATTCGATATTGTTCGCGTACCCATATAACTCAATTTTGCATAATTCACCAGTTACTAAGAACTACGGATTGAATTTTTCATCTATTTTGCATTTTAGTTTTGATGATCTTTCTTACATAATATGGTCCGATTATAATCGAGTATAATTTATCTTCCGACTCTACAATCGAAAGGTATCGATATATGCGCATTTTACGATAATTAACCAATAAGTGATTGATAAATGGTGATTTCGTATTAGTCTCGTGACTTTTTTTATTCGTTTTTTTTTTTAACTACTGGAACAAATTTTGCCGATTTTGTTAAAGTGTGTTATATGATTAGAGTTATGTTGATGAAATTTTTGAATCGAATGAAACGTTGTCTGTATGTAGGTATATTTCAGTTATTTGTTTTAAAGTAAAACTGGCCTGTTAGAGATTACGCAGGTAATTGTTCTATTCTTACATTGATTAATGATTAGTTGGCAGATGTTCATTCAATTGATATCTGTCATTCGATCTAGTTTACAGTTTTCAACAATACAGAGTTTATTTCGATATATTCTTTGACTAATCAATGGATGGTTGAAATGTAAATATCCGAAAACTATCTACTGCCTAACCTCAAGACGTCGGGTTACCAAATCTTACATGTTGCTTCCTCGGCCCTCACATGTCGGAGGAAAGTCCCCTACGGAAAATAAATCTACGTGAAAGGAAAGAAGTCCCTTGACGTGGCTGACGATAGGAATTGACTGGTTGAAATCGTCACGTAAGAAAAAAGCGTTATGGTCTTCAATGCCACTTTCTCGCTCTTTCTTTGTTGTTGATATATACAATTGTGTATGTGTATGTGCGAGGAACGACATTCGAGCAGACGAACGTTATACAACTCGGACGCGGCCCCTTGTATAAATTCAATACAAAACGCGTCGAAATTTTATTAAAACTTATTTTTATTTAATAGTGTTTTATATAATTTATAGTTCACTATTTTATATATTATCTTTTCTATAATATTAAATTATACTTTTTGATCAGATTACGGTAAGGAACTTCTTTCTTGACAGGGGTCTCGTGCTTTCTTTATAAAGAGGTAAAGTTTGTGAGTTTGTGACGTTGTTGGGGATACTCTCAGGAACTACTGGTCCGGTTTGAAAAATTCTTTCAGTGTTATATAGCTCATTTATCGAGGAAGGTTATAGGCTATATGTTATTACGCTAAGACCCATGGGAGCGGAGCACTAATGAAGAATGTTTCAAAAGCGGGTATTTTTTCCCTCTTGAGAGTTTCCGCTGCGTGTTAGCGTTGGCCCAAAGTAACTATTCCACACGAACGAACTCGCTGGCATAGGCTAGTAGCATTAAAAAAGTAAAGCAACTTCCATAATGGCCATTATATAACGCACGAAAAATACAGCAAACGGATTTACACAATCAAAACTGCTCCAAATAAGTTTGTCATTGGTGCGGATACTTTATTATAAATATACAATGTTAGTAGAACGATTACCTGCGTTCACAAAAAAAAAATATATATATATAGTATACAGTAGTGTTTCCATAAGATAGTCGTTAATTTCCAATAATGTCGTTCGGTCTCAAAATAATAATAAGTTTTGTGAAATAAGAACGTACAAAATATACGTAATGTAACGTTAACGTGAAAGCTTGTTGAATGACCTTGCCTTGCCTGTCCTTAATTTTGAAGATATTTAAAACAATTTATAAGGAAGCCTTGACATAATGAGTTGGATATATTCAAATGAAACCGGTATTATATCAAACGAATTAGTTTGTCACAATACTAATCATGTGTTACAGTGCACACATTATTAAAAAAAAAAAAAACAAAATTTGTGGATAGAATATTAATTTTGTTTTAAAGAACGTAGAAGTAACACTTGACTTTTTTTTATTTATACATTTTTTTTAAAGACAGTTAAAAATGTAATAGTTGGGCAGGAATGTATAAACCTATACTTGCGGTTACTTATGTGTCTTGTTCCTCCAAATTATTTCGTATCTCTAATGTTGAGAACAATTTTATTCGATTACTAACTTCTGCCCGCGACTTCGTCCGCGTGTAATAGTTACTTTGGGCTAACGCTAACACGGAGCTGAAGCTCTCAAAAGGAATACAATCCCCGATTTTTAAACATTCTTCGTTGCTGCTCCGCTCCTATTGGTGTTAACGTGATGACATATAGCCTTTAGCCTTACTCTATAACTGAGCTATCTAACAGTGAAAGAATTTTTCAAATCGGAACAGTATTTCCTCAGATTAGCGCGTTCAACTAAATAAGCCCTTAAGCTTTATCATATTAAGTATAGATTACTACTCTCCTCTCGTACTTAACTCGAACCGTTATACAAATTACAATAACTTTTGATAGAGGGGACCGATTTTAATGAAACAAAGCCTAAGTTACTCTCGAGGATATGCTATATGATTTTCTTGGTGTTGTTTTACTGTGAACCCAGTACTTTAGCAGTGATGCGTGTACATACAAAATAGACAGACGGTTTTAAAAATGATTGAAATGTGTTATATTACTTATTCCTAGGCACCTGCAACAAAATGTTTTTCACGAAAATCGAAAAAGAACAGACACGTTAGATTTACATTCTTATTATATGTATAGATTATAATTCCAAATGCAGTCAAGTATACGGGCAAGGTTTATTCAACAAGGCTTCTGGTGTTTGTGTCTGTTCGCTCAAAATAACGACGTAATATTAAGCCAATTAGATATTGAACAAGAGTGTCGTTTTATGATAAAAAAAAAGTTTTTTGTTTACAATGGAAAATATGGCCGTTGCTTAGTTTAATACCGTGTAAGATTTAAGAGACTAGGAATCACCCGCGACTCTGTCTGCGCTAAACTACGATAAGTACAACCTATCTTCATGTAACGGTGTGTTATAGGAGAAATTGTAAAAAGTACAAATTCTCTTTGCAAGCGTTCAAACATGTCCGGACTTTATTGATCTCAGCTACATAGCCATAGCTGTATACATTTTTATCAATTAACTGTTATCCCCCTTCTGACTTTAGCAATTGGAGATTTTATACAAGGGTTTGTACGACAGACTAGACACAAAAATACAAAAGTCCTCTTTATATGAATTCCTACAGCGTGAAGCACTTATTTTTTTTTTCTCGAACTGACTACGCTATTGACCTAGCAAGGTCTTAACAGCTTCACCGGACTACGTGGAAGCACTGACTGATCGTATTGTTATGGCTAGTTCGTCTGTTTTTTTGTGTATAAAATTATTAATTTCCCAAGTTCAGTTCTGATATATGATTGTTTGTCCCTCTGTGGCTAGTTGGTTATTAAATCCTGTTTTGTATGAACACTTTAATTGGTAAAAATATAAACAAAGTTGAAATTAAGCAAATATAGAATTGAACTACGACTTTACACGGTATTATCTCTAAGTGAGAACTTAAACGAAACGTTGTGTTTTTTTTTGAAGTTATACTTCTTTAGGCGCGTTATGAAAAAATGATGAGAGTGAAATTGTAATTTTTGTGACACAAAATTAACAGTATGAAGCTGTCTGCTTAACCGCTCATTAAGTCTCAAAAAAAAAGCTACCAACAAAATAGAAATTGAACCTCGATATTAGTCGCGCATGTTGGTACGGTCGTCGTTTTTTTTTTTTTTTTTGTCGTTTTTTTCTACAAACGTAGATTAAGGCGAAAGATAAAATTTTTGAACAGATTGTTATCTTGTTACGCCAAAGAAGTATAACTTCTAACGCGTGTACATAAGTACACACACACTTTTTTTTTTAAATATAAACGAAGTATATTATACTGTGAAACGTAATCTGGTTGATGTAATTAATGTTTGTAAGTGCTGTGATCAGATTAGGTGGTTGTGATGCGTAGCGTGAGTGTGTGTTGTGTGGGTTTTACACGGAACTTTTAAAATATACATTTTTTTTTGTACGTTTAAGAATTAGATTAACGCCGATTAAACCGAATTTTTGCTTTAATGTTATGATCAATGTGTTTTTTTTATATATAAATCAGTCGTAAGATTATTTTTTTTTATATAAAGGGTATGGGAATCGTTTCTTCGAGGCTTTGATAAATGCCGACGTTAAAATTATGAAACAACTTGTATCGCTTATTTAGTCATGCACAATTATTAATTATTGAGTGAATATTGTTACTCGCATTCGTTGTATTTATTATTGAATATATTTACGAATAATTTGATACAAAAATTGAAACCATACCATTGAGATTATAAAATGTTCTCTCTACAAACTGCTTTTATATTCCGCCGTGATTTTATAATTTCGTGGTCGAGTATATCCGTCTCTATTCACATTTTAGGGATGGAAAAGGACGGAAATAGATTTTTTTTTTACCACAACCGTTATAAAATCTGGTATTGGATGCAATTATGTGACAGTGTCGCAGTCTTTTTGTACATGATAACGCGTCTTGCCTGTACTTTCAAGACGACTTTGGCTTTATAGAGGTCGGATTACTTCTATAGTTTTAACATCTCAAGACATACCTTGTGTTGTTTTTATGTGCTTCTAGCGTTCTAATATAGGATGTTATTAGATGTATATACACGCTTAGTTGCGATCGAGGGAGATGAGATAATTGTTTTTTTTTTTAATAAAACCGGATTATACCATAATTTCTACCTACAAATAATTAAACTTTGTATTGTGACGTAACAATATATTTTTTTAATTTGTCGTCATCAACGTGTCTTAACCATTCTAAGTCATTCCGTTAAAAGATAAAGGCACGGAAAAAATAATTTGGGGACTGGGGAAAAAGGTTGGTAACCGCTGGTACAAATAAAGTCATACACGTATATATTCCGTCTTTATTAATTTAGTTCCTGGAATATGTGGAATTTTATTTGAGTACGCTATGCTGTGTCAGATACTTCTGATCTCAATAAAGTCACTGTTGTCTCTCTCCTGTATGTATAAATAAATTAGTTATAACATAACGAATAAGATTTCTCCATTCTATAAGGTCGTGTCATACTGTTTGTGTTGACGTAACGGATTAAAGTGATAATGTGAATTATTGTGTTTTATTTACCCTGTTATGTTTTATGTTGTGTGGAAAATAAAGAAAAAAAGTCGATACATTCATAAGGATTGCCGACAGAAGTGAAAACAATGAAATAAATGTGTCCTCTTTTGAATTTTAATTTTTTCATATTAATTGTAGTGTGAATGACAATGTTTAAATTTCAGAATTTGTTTATTGAAATTATTAACATTATTGTGGTTTTCATATCTTTTGACGCTCGGAGCAATAATGATGAACATTTCATAATATAAAGTCTATTAATTAATCAAACGCATCATGAACTGCAAAATATGAATGTTAGGGGGCGTTCATAAATTACGTGAGATGTTTAAGGGGGGGAGGGGGTCGAGTCAAATCTCATCTAATCTTAAGTTGGAAAGAGGGGGGTCTTGGCAAATATCACGCAATTTTTTCCTGATTGAAACAAAAAAAAATACTGTTTTGGTTCATTTAATCCAGATTGTACATGCTTAAGATTTAATATTAAGCGTAATCGTAATACGATTAAGATCATTCACTAATTCGTTCGAAAGAAAATAATTTCATTTTCTTTTTACAATAACAATTCAACGCGTTTACGTAAGAAATCCACATTTTGAAAAATCTCACGTGAGATTGAGGGATGAGGGAGGGGGTTGAATAAAATCTCACGACATCTCACCAGGGGGGGAGGGACAGAAAATTTAAAAAAACACCTCACGTAATTTATGGACGCCCCCTTACGTGAACACGAGCCGCTAGTCTGACGCAAGCGCAATACGATCGGTCATGCGAGATTATTTTGACGGACACTTTTTCATAAACAGGTGGTTCTCTTTACCTCTCTACATTCCATGGCCTGGGGAGAGGATTATGATGTCCATGCTCACACCAAGTGTTTGGTCTCCACAATATAGTTATTGAGCTTCGTTTCCATCGGTCAACATTCTATAGATAATGTATGTTATGTATTTATGGAGAATTAAATAATATATCAATATAAATAAATTAGAGTTATGCCGTTGTGCATCACTTAAACTACTGGACATATTAATACTTGTCAGATAAAATTTAGTAATAGTTAACTTCAATAGTTATACTTTGCTATAACTATACTATAATAAATAGTTTACTTCTCAGGCAAGGTGAGGCGGGGTTTGGCGTGACGTTGACTGTTTCTGCTATATACTTTACTAGCTGTGCCCGCGACTCCGGCGACGTGGAACCTACTGTAAAATCATTGAACATATCCACTTATCTACTTTTCTATCGTACTTAAGTCGCGTCGTCATACATATTACAATAACTCTTGATAGAGTGAACTGATTTTAATGAAACCCAGACTAAATATTACTCGAGGATATTCGTTATGATGTTCCTGGTGAGGTTTTCACGCAGTACTTTAGCAGTGATGGGTGTTCATAACAACAGACATTTCTAAAAATTATTGAAATGTATTTTATTACTTGTTCTGAGACGCTTGCAACTTTTTTTTTACAATAATCTAAAACAGTACAGACACGTTAGATTTACATTCTTAATATATCATCATTACATAGTATAAAACAAAGTCCCCTACCGCGTCTGTCTGTCTGTCTGTTCGCGATAAACTCGGAAACTACTGAACGAATCTTTATTAGGTTTTCACCAGTGGATAAAGTGATTCACGAGGAACGTTTTTGTATATAATTTGTCCAGGATTTTTTTTATAATCGGGGCGGGACAACGTCTGCCGGGCCCGCTAGTTTATAGATATAGAAGATAATCCCACCAAGCAAAGATAGATACTTGAAGGAATTATTTAAAAATGTAATGAATATTTACGAAAACTAATCTAATAGCTATACAGTTGATACAGAGATTGACCGCTAAATTGGTAATTCACAATAGAGAAAAAGAAAGAACTGCCAAGAGTTTGCTTTGATGTCCATTTTCAGTATGTGAGGTTTTACCAATAACCATCATCAATTTGGCCTGTGAGAGACCCACTGCAGGGCCATAGGCCTCTTCCTGGGGATGGTATGGCCAAATTCACCACGCTAGCCAACGAAGTATTAGCGATTTCCAACTCCAAAAAATACACAGTTCTATCTTCAATCCACCTATGGTGGAATATACAAGGACACTTCTCAGGGTAAGATTTTCCTCACGATTTTTCCTTCACCGACAACGTTACTAATTTAAGTTGGTAAATGTAAGCGAATTCTGTGAATTGGTCGGTACATGGATTGGCAGTTGTGGATAGCGATGTGAACCGTTTATAACTGAACTGAATCTACTACATTATTACTGTCATTACGAGTGTCTTGTGATAATTTCAGTGCTCTAACTAGATGGTGTAGCCTTGTTAAAACTTTTCTGGGAGTTTATATGGTATCTCAGAATTCATGCGCCGTGGTATTATTTCCCATCCACTTGTGCACAATAACCGAACTATATTACGTAAAATGCAACCAATATTACAAAATATAGAGTCAAATAACATAAGATTATAAATCATTACATAGTATAAAACAAAGTCCCCTACCGCGTCTGTCTGTCTGTCTGTTCGCGATAAACTCAAAAACTACTGAAGGATTTTCATGCGGTTTTCACCAGTGGATAAGTGATTCATGAGGAACGTTTTGGTATATAATTTGACAAGGATTTTTTTATAATCAGCGCGGGACAACGTCTGCCGGACCCGCTAGTAAAATATAAAAGCCACTACATGACAAACTAAGATCCCGACAAAAAAAAAAACCACCGCTCAAATCACTGGACCATCATGACTATTATAACTTTATCATAATAACTAGCTGTTACCCGCGGCTCCGCACGCGCTTTTTTAAAATGTATTAAAGAAATATAAAATTAATTAAAATTGTACACACCTGTGTACATTACAGATATGCCTTTTCAAAAACATTTGTAACTACGACACGCACGCCATCTACTGTAACATTTAACGTGTACATTAGATATGTGAATACTAGTAGTATATCGAATGGGATGGAATTTAACATCAGCAACATAGCTGGATCTTTAACCCATCATATACCACCCTCAGTGCTCACTAACACTATAAAAGAAAGTAATGAAAATTTCAAACTATACATTATCGAACAATATGTGTTAAATCTTTTATTATATAGATATAACATGCCCATATTGTCAATATAATCGTGTTATTCTTATATGTTGCTATAATCACTGAGTTATGTAGACGCAAGCGCGGTAAATAAAACAAAATGGCCGTCAAATTTATCAAAGAGATAATACAATTCAAATTACATACAAATATATGACTTTCAATTATGTGTAATTATTCTTGGAGTCCAGTACAGCGCGCGTCTCACGCGCTTGTTTACAGTAAACAAATTATTTTGATCAATTTCGCACGGACGAATGCACAGAAAAATTATTTCAGTGTTATATAGCTCGAGCATTTATCGAGGAAGGTTAGGCTATATATCATCACGCTAAGACCAATAGCAGCGAAGCACCAATGAAGAAAATTTTCAAAATCGTTTTTTTTCCTCTTGAGAGCTTCGCTGCGTGTTAGCGTTAGCCCAAACTAACTATTCCACGTGGACGAAATCGTGGGTAGAGGCTAGTCTATACTTATATTATAAAGAGGTAAAGTTTGTGAATGTGTGACGTTGTAGGGGGTAACCTCTGGATCTACTAAACTGATTTTGAAAATTCTTTTATCAATATAAAGCCACGTTATTTGTGAGTGTCATAGGCTATATATTAACCCGAAAAATGAAAAGACTTTTTTCTGGTAGTCGGAGAAAAAACGGTCGAACGAAAACGTTTCTTACGAACGCTGCCTTAATGATAAGCGACTATGATTGAGTTCTAGAGAATAGTTGTAGAGCTTGATAATGCCTATAAAAAAGTCTTAGCAGTCACAGCCAAAAGTTGACAGCACATGTCTAACTTTAAAGTTTTTTTCTAATTATCAGGGCGAAACAACGTCCGCCCTTGCCGGTTAGTAGAAAATAAAACACAGTATGTATCAACTAAATATTTATTTTATACATCGGAACAATTCGCTATTCTGTAATATAAGAAACCAAACATATTTTGGCATTAAACGATCGAAATTTGTCTATGATTCTAAAATTGCACAATTCTAAATTAAACACTACGTTATTTTCCTAAAGTCGACACCTGGTCTCGACAATGTTTTATTAACTTGCATGTCAAGCACAAGTGTTTTATGATAAATTCTAACAAATTTAACAGACCTATAAAGAACAACAGGATATAGGTAACAATTAAAAAAAAAAACTAAAGATCATTTCGTTGAACAATAGGTAAGAATATCACTGGGTTAATAAAAATTCGCGAAATATAAAAGTAACAAAATAATTAAATTATATTATAAATAAATATAAATATCATGACATATTGTGTTTATATGAAAAAAGGAAAAAAAAATATAGTACACAGAGACGTTACATCCAAATATTAAGTACGTTTACACACATTTGCGATTAAATAAATAACAATTTAAAAAAATATGAAATAGATTCCTAATTGCTAACTCTTCCATGGGGACTTCTCATTTGTTTTTTTTTTCGAACTGATTACTCTATTGATCTAGCGTACCTTCATAGCTGCACCGGACTACAAAAACTCTACTTTTTGGAGCATTGTATCTTATTGGAAATAGTTCTATAGTGAGATATGCATGTGAATATATATATTATCATCATCGTTATTAGACTGTAAGAGACCCACTGTAGGGCCATAGGCTTCTTCCCAAAGGTAGGTATGGGCATAATCACCACCCCAGCCCACGACGTTTCAAACTCTGAGAAATCCACAGTTTTTCTCACACACAGTATTTTACTACAAGAACGTTTCTCAGGTTCAGGTTTCCTCACGATGTTTTCCTTCACCGTCAGCCGGTAGTGTTACCTATTTAAAATAGTAAATGTACACGAATTCCGCGAAATTCGTTGGTACATGCCGGGGTTCGAACCTGCGGACATCGAAATAATATTCCACCGCTCAAACCACTAGGCCACCACGACTGCTTTATATATTATGATTATGACAAAGATATATACAGTAGAACCTCTGTGAATCGAACTTTAAGTATGAAAGATTTTGACTTGAGACGTTAACTGTATGTTAATATACGACCTGCAGAGGTTAAGATTCATTCTTACTAATTTTAAGTTAATATTCTTGGTGTATTCTTAAACAAGACAACTTATTTTTCTTCGGGCTATAGAGTATCAAATGAGTTAGTAGTTTTTAAAATCAAGCATTTCTATGTTCGAGATACAGAGAAATATGTACCGACATGGTTCGTAAGGACTCACTGATTATGGCGACTTTTTCGACTTAAAGAGGTTCTATATCATTAGAAGTGGCGATTACATCGACATAAATAAGTAATTAAAAGTTAGTATTTGAATGACTGACTTAGATTAAAAAAAAATCGCAATTATTTTCCAAAAAGTATTTTCCTTCGCCTGTGTGTAAACAATACCTAACAATGTAATGAATTTAAGATAAAACTTTCACAAAATGTCATGTTTCGCAAATAATAATGTCATTATACCTATAAGAGATTAAATTTTTAACAAATAATTCACATAAGACCTTGTACGCGTTGAGCCAATATGGTGTGCGTGACCTTGGCAATATGTTGACCAGATGTAATTATTTACACCATGGCAAGTTATTCATTTTCTTTACTACTTTAACGACTTAAAAACAATCATATAGATGTTTACTTATACAGATCAATCTAGATTTACCGCTCTGTGATCTTTCTCCGCCTAGATATTTAGAATCAGGTTAGATCGAAATCAATCGCTAACTTAACAAGCGATGGACAATAATCCATCCTGTTACATAATTAATTTCCGTAATATATCAGCTTTATAGCAAAAATTACTCCAATGTACTACAAGTGTTGTCATATAACACAAAATAATAAATTATTTGCTGTTTATTTAAAAAAAAAAGAAAAATATATATATATATATATATATATAAATTGGAATATATCCTCATAACTTCAGAAGATTATTACTATTACCTTTAAAAAATCAATACACTCAAAACAAACGTATGTGCATAGATAAGCCAAACAACTTATGACGTCAGTGTTACGACTAACAAAAAATATGTCTGAATTAAAACACTATCGACGCCAATATCCTTAGCTCGTTTCAACATAAAACCAACATCAACGCCATAGATAACCAACCAACAGCCAAGGCACACCAATATATTGGCGCAGCAGGTTCTAGGGGGCCTAAGATTATGTTTGGAAGAACAAAAATAACATCGATAGAAAACAAATATAATTAACATACCATATATAGATATAAAAGTACATACTAGTTTTATCTATTAAAAATTACAAAAACAAATTATTATTATTGATTACACGTTCTTCCAAACACCATCAAACTCAAAAATGATATACAATACTTAAAACAAATATGTATAACCTATTTTACATAAAAATATTTTCTTATCGTAATGTATTTTTCGCGATTAATGGGGTATACGTTTCATTTATGATAGTATTTTGAAAATTATCACAATTTTTGAAAACATTATCACGTGTTTTCAAACTTCACTTGATAATGACAGTTGTTATTTGTATTATCTATGCATCCGAGAATCGCATGGATAGAACAGAAAACGGTAATTATTTTCAAGAATATTCCATCGAAAATGTATTAATTATGATTAAAAAATATATATACTCATATTAAAATAATCTAGGCATATATTTAGATTTATTTTCAACTCGTCCTATCACAATATTTTGTGACTTACTTAAATAAATATTAGGTATAACTATGTATATTACACATTTGGAAGACTTATAGAATTTGTTGTTTATGGGTCCCTTATATTAAAATTATTATTATTCCAATAAAACTAATAATATAAATTACACTTAGATAACTTAAAAATATAATTATCCTCCTCTGTAAGAATTTAAATTAAATCTTGTTCAATCGACATTAGAAAAAGTGAAAAGGAAAGAAGAATAAATAAATATAATATTAACTTTATCCCAATAGTAATTTAATGGGGAACCATAGTATTTTTTTATCTCAGAAGTGTAACTTCTATTGTTACGATGTAAATTACATTTTATAAAACGAAAATGTGGAACGAAAAAGAGATAGCTATAAATGTGGTATATAGATTTTAGGCTGTGAGAAAATGAGATAGTATACTCTTGTCTGTACTCGAAATATATACAAAGAGAGGGAGGGAGAAACGTTAAAATCTATAGCACATTATATTCTATTGGATCGTAGTGACTATCGCACACTTTTAAATATATTGTGTTGTTGTTTGTGGTATTGCTAATACATTTTAAAATATTACAAAATAATGCTGAAAACCAATGTTTACCACCTCTATAGTGTATCCATCTCATTGTCTTAAAAGTGAATCAGAATACTAAGTTTCACGTCTACTTTGTGTGACCTACATACAACTTTTTTTTCCGTTATAGCAACACTAAAAGATATAGGCTATAGAAGCTAAATATTATAAATATTACATATCCTATAAAGTTGGGAATTGGGAACCATAAAAGTTGTCGATTAAACTGACAATAACTTTATTACAAATTAACTAACAAATAATTAATTCTTTACTAAAGGAGGAGATAAATATAAAATTGTTCCTGTAAAAGCTACGGGGCGTTATTTTGATATGTCAATGAATACTAGAGATAATATATTCATCTTGTCGATACAGTATATTGTAAATTCGATGAAAATTTTAATTATGGTCACTTAACGATATAATAAATGTTCAATAATTAATTCAAAACTATATACGTAATGTATATCGGGAATAGCCAATACATTGGTTGCGTTAATATTTTTTTGGTTATTCGAATCGAAATATCGATCAAAACTCGCGAACTTCTGTATCAGAATATTTATATGACATGGGAATGATATGAAAAAAAATGAGCCGTCACGGGACGCCTGGCAGATGTGAAACATCGAAGTGTTCGTTCAAATCGAACGAATCTCGAATTCTCAAATTACATTATGGGTATGCGAGCTCGGTGCGACAAGATAGATTGCGCACAGTCGCTTGCGCATGGCATCGCGTCGCCACGTCTCACACATTCTTCACGCCAACAATCAGGTTTACCCTCGCCTATAGATGTTTCATATCAAAATACATTTATTTATCTAATCTTATACGTAGAAATAAACAACCTACGCATAAACATACATACCTAGTTTAATATATTTATGTAAAATTTAAACACCTGTTTGACCTATCTTTGTATCTATCTTAACTCAATTAATAAATAAAGTACAACTCCAATTAAGTCAAATTTATTACGTTTAAAAAATGCTACTGGCCGTGGATATTACCGTAAGGGTCCAATTCATAATTTCAACTTGTTTTTTTTATATATTTATACCCTTATGTGTTTACACAAGTAGAGAACAAGCTTATTTCAGTTTGGCAATTTTTTACGTTATTCAACAGATATACTTTGTCGATATAATTTAAAAAATATTTCAAAATTATAGAATGATAAGTTCTTTACATAAACGCTCATATTAATTATCCTATAGAAGTATAATTCAAAGTATTTTAAAGTATAACAGAACACATATTTTAAAAACTGCATTTTTTTAGCTAGGTATCACCCATCATGCAATGACCACTATTTTTCTTTGTGAATTGGACGCTTAGATATTATCTATGATTTTTATTTTTTATTACATAAATTTGACTTCATCTAATATTAGTTGGACAATTATTAATCCTAATTGTATATAATAGTATGAGCGTTTCGAAACATTTCAAAACACATTGTTTTTGTAGTTTTGATATATACGAAATCTGTTGATGACACACAATTATTATTTTTTGTGTCTGTATCATTTTATTGCATACTGTGGAAACATTTCTTTAAAGAACGCATTGATTGTTCTGAATGAACATCCAGAAATCATAACATGATATACGCTATATTTTTATAACTTTGTTTTTCTACCTTCATCTATCATATATATGTCAAAACTAATTTATTAAATGTTACAATTAATTCTGAATCAACGTTTGCACAGTCTTAAAGACTAAACTTAAAAATTATGGCATATTTTTTTATTGTTTTATTAAAGTTTATAAATTATTTATTTCGCTAAAACTAATTGAGCATCAGTTTATATATAAAATTTATATGATATAAAAAGAAAGAACAAGATATATTTGGTCTAATTTACACAATTATAATTAACATACAGCACCTTCATATCACTGTTTGATATTTGTCTTGTAATAAATGAAAATATATTTGTCATAAGATGTACGCTGACGCTAAAATTAAGGATAAGAGGAACTTCTATTTTTTTTTTTAATTTGAGCAAAAAGTTTTCACTTCTCATGACAATGGATATAGACAAATTAAGTTCTTTATTATCTTAAAACATAACTGATTGCATTCCAAGGCGTATATAAACAAATTAAACGTTTCGAATATATTTTGTTTATAATTTTAGAACATTTTTAAACTATAATAGAATAACATTATATAAAATACTTAAAATATCTCTTAATAATAAAAAGTAAAAATTTAGATTCATTCTAAAATATCTCAAAGATCAACAAAATATCATTACGATAATTATTAACGTTAACATATTGTGTAGAGAAATTCATCATTTTACTTTAACGTTTACGTTAAACACTAAATATAAATAGTATTTAAATATAATTATAGGATTATTATCACTAAATTTTTGAGCTGATTTATATGTTTTGTCCTTTTGTTAATGTTTTAAGTGATGTTCGTTCGGTTATTCGAAGATTTTTCTGGAATAAAAATGTAGTTTCTACAAATACATTCTATAACGTACATCACGTATATATATGTTATACGTGTAACTAAATATAAATTATTTTACTCTTCTGAAGAGAAAATCTTCGTATAATGGGGTTGCAAACTTCTGAAATATTTTTCCACAATAAAAACAAATCTGCACGATAAAGTAACAAGATATACTTAAATATAACGTTATCTCACTTAAAATCATTATGAAACAAAACAATCGTATATAATATATTTTTACTATTTCGATTTATCCTACAGTTTTCATTTTTTAACATACCTACTTAATATTCATATTTGGGTAGGCATTCGAAATTTTATATATAAAAATTCGTCTTCTTAAAAAATACAAAGATAAAATTCGTAAAAGATATATATATCTTAGAATATCGATTTTCTGGTATTGAACCGTTTTCACGTGTTTTATTTACGCAGTAACGGGTTCAATAAAACCCGTGTGAACTAAGTCGATGTCAATATTATGAGTTAATTCACCATGAAGATAGGCCACTCTGGGCACGCCGTTGGTGGCGGAATCGGGATCGGGGAGCCACCATTGACTGACACCACTTCTGGCATCTGAAGCGAAATAACAATTCTTTTATACTTTACAGATTCTCAGAATTTAACAACTATCCCATCTAATGTTAAATAATGAATTTGTTTAAGATGGTAAATACGCTATACCTAGAAAGGACTGGCTCACAAGTGCAGCTGCCGGACACCGATTTTTAACTTAAGAATGGGTGCTATAGTTTAAACCCAATGTTTTCCTTCCTATTTTATGTGGATTCCATTAACCCTTTGCCATTTCTTTGAAATTAAAAGTTTGTTTTATGCACAACGAATCGAGCTGGTATTAACTAGTAACAATAAAAAAACAGATAAATACTCTAGAGGTTCCTTCTACCGGTCGTTGTTTTAATGTTCTTCATCTTCCTATACAGTCTATCCGTCTAACGAAACCTATCTGCATCGTGTAAAGTGACATGTAATATATGCACGAACGTTCAGGCTATACTCATTTGAAGTAGGCTAACCCATGTAGCTACTGAGAAGGCCAAATCGCCAGCGATATGCATTAAAAAAAAAGAGTCAACGTATGTCGCCGGTCTCACAGACCAATGCGCGGGTATAGAATGGTAAAGCGGTTTCTAAGAGCCTAATCATTTTTAGATTTCTCTTTTATTGGAACCATATATAGTGTTATTGGTAATTCGATATATTCCCGTTAGGAGGTGATAGGGATGACTATTTGTGATAATTTTAACACCCATATGCATTATGCAAAAAGTGAGTTCTGAATATAATCTCAAACACATTTTTATTACAATTCTCAAGTCGTCGCATCAGTTTTCTTCCAGTTATTCTAAAGTATATTTATTTAAGTAGTGATAAGATTATTCGAGCTATTTATCATTAAAAACGTACTAAAACTTAATAATTTTGTCATTATTATAAGTCTGTGTAAGTTTCTTCTAATATGTCTTTTCTGAGAATCCAGAAAATAATAAAAATAATATTTGTTGAAAATACGCTACTTGTAAGAAGAGTTTCTACAATATTCAAGATATTTCCACCAATAAAAGCTGATTATTTTCTCATAGCTTTCTTGAAGATAATTTATGAGACTTTTTCTACAAGGTAGAGAGAGGATTGTTAACTATTAAAAGTATTAGGGGAACGTTAAATTTACAGACAGTATATCAAGATTTTACTAGCGTTAGCTTGCTCTTTCCTAATTGGCTAGAATATTTTCTGTCCAATCAAAATGTACGATATACATTAAAAATAATCTTAATTGCAATGTAATAAATGTTATCTTAACCTTTTTATTATGTGGATAGGTAGGTTGTAGATAAAATTGAACTTAGAAGGTGTTGCCAGCGCTTACCATAGTTTGGGGGTGATGGGGTGGATGATAATAGTGCGCGGGCGAGACCGGGGGCGTTGGGTAACCCCAGTATACAAGCGGCGGCGGCGGCAGTGTCGGCCCCATAGCAGGATAGTAATACGTCAGCGGACCTGTTGGAATTTATAACAATATATTAACTTCAGCGATTCAATTATCCTTTATTTTTTGCAAAATGTACTCCTATTTTTACACGCTATAATAATTTTGTGCATACTTCAAGTAACTCATAAAAAATATAACTATATAGTTATATAAAAAAACAAATTAGAAGATATCCGCATGCTAAATAGGTAAATAAGTTCGCAGGTATATCCATATAAATATTGTATGTACGTAAATTGATTTAAATGTTAAAAAGTGATCACATGTAGGTACAATATTAAACATAATGGTTGACATAATTCATTATTGCCGACTTCACATGCATTGTTAGTCACACTGATACGAACCCACGAATTTATAACTTTCTCATTTATTGAATTAAACACACTAATACAGTTATATGTTGTGCGATTTGGCTTAGATTGATAGAAATCACTACAAATTATAAAGCATCGTCATAAAGGAGGAAATATATTTACTTGTATTTAATATTACTGAGGAATTTTATGGACCCATTAAAATCTATAACACACCCAGTTATATATCAAAAACATATTACTTGTGACACAAATGGACTTAGTACAATTAAAATGCTTTGCAATGAAACTACAAAATGTGGAATTTACGATTTCTTTTCCCTACGTATATTTTGTAATGCTTAATTATATGTAGCTGATATATATAAAGCATTTTTAATGGCAAGAATTTACTTACCATAAACATTTTTTATCATAGCTATAGCTGAATGTAGTTTCAAATGCGAAACATTTCGTGCCGATTCATGACGTCATAAAACCAGTAGTTACGGCACATGTGATGACCATTATTATAATAATAACATGATGAACACTCACCAGGATCTCAGAACGCATTAACTGTCCACCAAAGCAGTGCGCAACTTACACCAATACTCTGTTACACACGTCGCCGCAGCCGCCAACCACCAAGCTAGTTCTGCGGACTTCACCAAACTTATGCACGCCTAGTACCCTAGTACTTTTAGCACCAATTTTGCGATCTCAATATTAAACATTTTTAAACAGTGAAATAGACTTCTTAGGTAATATATACACTGGGAAGTGATAATATTTTATTATATATAATGTATATAAGTAATTTTAGAATTACATAGTTCTTTTTTTTACAGTCAAATCGGAATAAAATGGTGTATGTAAAATGCTGAAAAATTGAGTTCGCAATAGAATAAATGCGATAATAAAGAGATAGAAATAGTCAATTTAACGTGATCCCACAACAATGATAGATAGATACTTACGTATATTCAGTTGTTATTTTGATGAGACTTGGTTGTGACCACTAGACATTCACCCAACCACTAAATAAGGGGCGTTTTACACCATACACCCATGAATCCTTCATCTCTAAGTTAAGCACAAAACATTTCTCTCTACGACACACTAAGCGTTGTCTCCCGTTTTGTTTTATAGTTTATAATTCTGTCACCTGACGTTTCCATGCATTCTCCAAAGCAGAACATAGGTAATATCATGTAGGTAGGTTGTATTACAAGAAATTACCACTCGCGACTAACACCCAACGTTCGGTTATTCAAGATACTATCTAATCTGGCTATAATTTTAGTATCGCTGTATTCAACATTTCAATTTAATTTTGTTATGTTAACACAATAATGTAATATCAATACTTTCTAACGTTGAATCACAATTTGTTTACTTATTTTTGAAATACTTCGAGTCTATTCTAGTATTCTCTTCGAATAAAATGCAATAATTATTTTGATGCCACAAACATTACAAAATCGACACTTAATATGTCAGTTTATTTCAATATTTTAAATGTTATATATTCATATTAGTTGTTATTTTGAACAGAACGTCTCTTTAGTCGCTTCTCTTTATATTCCAAACAATGTTCAACGAACGATTAAAGCCTAAGAGACGGTTAATAAAAAAGTATTTCCTTAAAAAAAACTCTAAAAGTCTGAACTGTAAAAGTTCTTGAATAACTTTACGAGAATTATGTTAGTCGTTGTGGCTCGAATGATTAATATTTATGAAAGAAGCATCAAGTTGTGCGACCCACGGGGTCAAGAATGACCCATTGTTCAGAATCGTATTCACGTCTACTTGTAAACATAAAGTCTCCTGTGTAACATTTAAGATGCCGACCTCACTACACCAGTCCATACTATGAACGTATTATGAACACACTACTATACCCACTAGAACGTAGCAATAATATATCATATCTGTATACGCGTTTGGTGTCCGTATCATCTTAGTATACAACGCGTTTAATTCACATATAATAACATGTATATATTTTTCATTACATATGAAAATGAATTTTCCTTGATTTTCGTCGTATGGTCTCCCATAGAATATGGAAAGGAAGTGCTAATATAGACAAAACAACGCGTTTAGAACGGTGAGGAGCATACGCGGTTACAATATGTGTAACCGCCTACAGACAAATATTCTCATTCGGAATTCGGTGTCGGTCCGGTCATAGCACGCTACGGTATTGGTCGGTGACGGAACGTTCTAGTGGGTGTCGCTTCATATTTATCTATACGAAATATATATTGTTGCATGTTTCGATACGGTTACGGTCATAGTATGGTCCGGAGTAGTGGGTCGAAAATCTTTATATGAATATTACTTCGTTAATAAGCGTTAAGAGGCGGGACAAGGTATGATTGTGCTATTTCTCATTATTACAGCGTGAAGGCAGGTTGCACTAAACAAAAAAATGAATATATATATAGTATGTTTGTGTCTGTTTGTGCGAATTATATAACACGAAATAATATATAGGAAGACTAATTGGATGACGATTATCAGATACACGTAAGACAATAAGCTTTTCCACTGTCGATATATATATAATTATAATAACACGTATTCTAGAAGGAAAAATGCTAAGTAGGTAAAGGTCATGTAGGTTTTATTGTCTAGTACAAGCGTTACCGTCGCGATTTAATACCGTATATGTATTAAATCGCTTACTAAAATACCATATATATATAGTTAAAAGATTTTCAATAAAAATATATAGACCGTTTTTTTTTCATATTTTCCTCGTGACCTATAAATAGTGAAATTTTCAAGAATGAGTGAAAAACTAACTTCAAGCGAATTGAATTTTTTTTTGCACATATTATCAGACAAATAATTAACTCAAAAGAACTAATCAAAGTTGTCAAGAAACACAGAACAAAATTATTTTATATTCATTTAAACAACCTACAACTAATTTGATTTTGGTACGTTCATAAAATAATCTATATGTGAATTCAAAAGAACGTGAATATGTTATGGTTTATAGTCTATAATAAAATGAATATAAACATAGATCCTAAATCCTTATTAAAACTTACGAAAATGGGTTTGGTTTGTTTTTCCAATGTTAACTGTCAAATCGACCATTATGAAATGTTGGATACAGGTAGTTAGAGGTACAGAAAAGGACATAGAGTACTTTCCATAAAAAAAATGTATTACGCCCGAAGGATAGACCTTAGATTGACGCGAGCGGAGTCGCGAGAAAAACCTAGTACCATATAAAACGAGCCGTTCTCTTTCCGATTATTCTAGGCCTATTTACGCACATATTATATGGTAAAATTGATTTGTAGGTACTTATATGTAATATCAGAATTATAACTATCACTCATCGAACTATAATATATGTCTATATTAACTTAGTTTACGTACTCACCTTTATTCCAACCAACCACCCAAAAATCACGACATAATGTGTTAGTAAGACAATATACGAGACGAGATTGTAGAGTTGTGACAGGACAAGCTAATCCATTTTTAATGAAACACTTTTTGAATTACATAACTGTTTCTTAATATCCTATTTGAAATTATGGAAAACTTCAACAAAAAGTTATGACGAAACACGAAGAGGGTTTCATTAAAAATTATGAGAATCGCGAAAACAGAATCATAGGTATTCATATATAAGCTATAACGGGTTAGTGTTACCATTCTTCACATATCGTGTCCGTCTATGGATTAACTACATAGAAGCTATAATATCTATGATTTATAGAGATATATGAGAAACAAAATATAAAGTTACAAATAGCACAACCATAGACCACAGAAACTCCGAATTATAATCTAAGATAAAAATCATTGATTTATTTATAGTAAGTAATACACTAAAATTAGCCAACTATAATTAAAAAAAAATATAGTAATAATAGAAAAAAAGTTCAATATAAATCTAAACAAAACGAGACAATTGTAAAAAAAAACCCTTAAAATAGTTTTCTTTTTGCTCAATGTATAAAATATTCCATTTACACTGTTTAAAATTATGTCAATACCGATGATATGTTTATTTTTTTTTAGTAATTAAATTACCCAATTTCATTAATCCGCAACATACTTGACGTACCCGTTTTTGTTTAGGCCGCATTCACAATGAAAGCGCGGGCGAGGTATACTTTTTCGTTTATTCAGGTGAATTATTTATTCACTAGAAGAGATCATTTACGGCTGTATTTATAGTTCCTACACCCGGCCTTACATTGTGAAAGGCCCGAATTTACTGCCTCGTAATATGGTCCCCAGTCACTAATATTCGTTCCAATAAAATGTAGTGCTAATTATCAATTTAATTGTTTGATCAACAACTGGGTTTTGATATATATATTTTTCGATTTATATTATTGAAAATTCATTTATGAAGATTATTATTAGTCATCGCTAAGAAGCCTTTCTTTTGGTGGTAGAGTTTTATTATAACGCTTTGGAGAAAATATCGATATAAAGGGAAGAAATAAGAGAAAGGAAAGATAAATACTATTGTGGCTATATGGCTAATTAAAAATAGCTATATACATAAAAGGAAATCAATGATGTCAGAGCATAGCTTCAAAACGACTGTACAAATATGGCTAATACTTTTGTTGTTGTATTTGTAATTTTCAGGATATGGTTTGTATGAAAGGAAATGTTTCAAACAATCTGCACATAAAAAGGGAGTGAACTAGGTAGATCTTCAAATAGATTACAATATTAAATCAAATATTATTGAGTCAACAAGGGAGTGTTGAAAGGCGATAGAATGCGGTTGGATTTATAGATAATGCGGTTGGATTATAGATAATGGGGTTGGGTTTATAGATAATGCGGTTGGATTTATAGATAATGCGGTTGGGTTTAAAGACGATGCGGTTGAAATTAAAGACGATGCGTCAAATTTCGTTTGTGCGGTCTGGGGACTTTGAATAACTAATGTTACCACTCTATCTTTTTCAGATATTTAGGGAGAACATTAGAGAATTGATTCTACTGGTCCTTACCATGAAATTACTTAACACAGTGATTAAATTTTCTCTAATCATATACAGAAATGTTTTTTTGGTCATTTGAAATCGATATTCGACCAACCGTTTGTTTAATAGATTACCGCTGAGAATTGGTACACGTGTCGTAATTCGAGGAAAGGATTTTATATCACACATTTTTCTACATCTCGCTACTAGATGGCGTTGCAGCAGATCAACTTTTATAACAATCTCGCGATTTATTTATAAAGATAATTTTTTTGTTATTTTTAAACGTAATAAGCAAATAAGCACTACATTTTATTGTTACACTTGTTACCAGCCGTTCCTGTTTACCACAATGAAACGATAAATAGGAAGCGTACAGAAGACAGAAGAGAAAGCTGTATATATAGTATGAGCTTGTTTATGACTGGCAGGGACCACAACGAATCTTGACCCCTGAGACTTGACACTTAATTATGATGCTGCAGTTCTGATGCTAGATCCCGTTTATAGAAACAAATCGTCCACGAGAAATAAAAAAAGCAATTTACAAACATATTGCATGACTGTATAAGATTGTGTGTATGGAAATGACGGGAAATGACGACGCGATCTAAGATTGTAAACACGCTGAACCCAGAGAGGCACTGGCTCTCGAGTGCAGCTGTTGGAACATATCAACAGATACGTGAGAATGGTAGCTAGCCAGTTGGGCTTGGAAAAAACCGTATACCACCATACAAATTATTTATATTTTTTATTTTGTTTTAAATCCGCATAGTATACAAGTACAGAAAGTGTATGAAGAAAATGAGAAAGTTGAAAGAATTCCATAAAAACAGTTACTCAAATTATCAGAAGCGCATCACCATGAATAAAGCTATTTGCTGTATACAAGTAGTATCATGACAGCAATATACAGTTTCGGAACGAAACTTTTTTTAACGTATCCGGCCGCAATGTGCTCTGGAAAACATACATAAATATATCTAAGCGTAGAAATCAAGAAAACAAAAAAAAAAATACCGACTTATATATTTCCATGCAAAACCATACTCCTTTTAATATAAGCTTACATGCTACACCATTAATTGGAAACAATTGATTATCACAATATCCAATTGAACAATTATTGATAACACTTACCGTTTTTATTTTTTAAAATCCATGCATATTTTCCATAACACAACCCGTTCGGATATACCACAGTATAAAAATATAACCATTAATAAACACATTATTGCATCGTATAATCTATAATTATCATCGTAATTATGTCAATCTGTTATTGTGTAATTAACATATATGTTTATTGACATAATTACAATTTATGTTCATGTTTAGAAATGACAGAACAAAGATAAACCATAACACCGTGTACTTGTGACTGAAGCCCCATAAACCTAAGATATTTGTGAATATTGAGACAATGTAGAAACCATACAATGACGTTAACTTAATAAGGATAAGACATCCATAATATTGTAATATTTTAAAATATATTTCCGATACTTTCTTATTCACTTTTAAAATAAACTGTATTTGTAGAATATATATAAGATTTCAGAAATATATTTTAAAAAATTATATAAGAAATTAATAGTTTTGATATAAACATAATATGAATTGTATATCTTGTGTTGGGCATAATCGTATCCAGTTTAAGAGGGAGGTATAATCCCATAATTATATATATGTTAAATATATTTCTTTCATGTATTCGGCTTTCGGCAGAACTTTCAAGTATTGTCAATTTAAAGCCTCCCTGTTTAAGCCTGGGTTAGATTATGTTGTGAATTTTAACGACGAACACGCCAAGCTATGTAGGTGTTGGGTTATTTTATGAACGGTTTCGAAGTATGATCACATATACATTGGATTAAGGATGTGGGGGACGTCACCAACAATAACGTACGAATTTACGCGAAATTTTATTTTATGTGAATTGGAAACTCATTTTTCAATCTCGTTTATAATATGTATAACTTTAAAAAAAATAATTTAATTGATAAATATATTTTAATGTATTATTTATTATATTAGTTGCGTTTGAATTACCGTTTAGGAGGTCACAAGGCCGCGAATATAAAGAAATATCCTAAATTTATTATTGAATACGCAAAAGCAACAAAGAACGCCTAAAAACGCTTACTTAATTTCTAATAAAAAAAAGTGTAAACTAACCTCAAAAGTGCATTGTACTCAATAAACAAAAAAAATCACACTTAAGTATATAAAGTACTGAAATAAGTACTCGAATATTCACCTCAGACTTTCGTTCAGCCTTTAAAAGCTTGGCATAGAGATGTCTTTTAATATGGAATGTTTTTTTTATATTAAAAATCACAACGATAACTGATCACACACGCGTTACGGTATAACTATAATAACTAATCATCAAAATTAACAACCTTTAGTCGTTTAATAACCACGCTCGATGTTAAACCAAACGTTTTTTTGGATTATAGACCGCTTTTATAGATTTTTTCGAACTCTCGGAAGCGATATCAAATTATCGTGAATCTCCCGAACATTCGAATATCGGTGTAATTTCAAATTATCCCGAATATTCAGATATTGTCGCAATTTAAATCGATTCGATCGATTTAAACATTCAATACATCACATTGTTTCAGATCATACCGAATAATCGGATTTCGTCACAATTTTAAGTAACTGGGTTTATACGTTCGAATTTCGTATCGATTATAAATCGACACTTCATCGATAATTTCATAAGATATTTGGACCACACGGATTTCATATATATTTAAAATCATACTGAATCCTTACATTTTATTTCAGATATCAAGTGTACACTGCGATCTCTCAGACACGTGATAACTGAGCTCGCGACAAAAAGTTCACATCGATTTAAATGCAAATCTTAATTATAAAACCGGAATAAATATCCAAAAAAAACTTCCTTTAATATCGTGTTATAACAGAGGAAATCATTTAAATCTAACTTAAAATTTTAAAATATATAAACTATTACTTTGAAACTAACGAGAGTTTAACAATAGTTAAGACAGTACATAATCAACAAAACAAGCTGTCAGGTTAATTTTTAACTTATAATTAAATATATATTTAGCTGCAAGCGTCAGCTGCAATATGTTTCATCTTATTACGATTTAACTTAAGTTTATAATAAATTCATGATATATGCTTACACGTATTCCGAAGGCACGTTGTGGTACTTTCACATTTTGAGCTTATTGTCATATGTTTTACCCTGTTCTGTTTCGACCTATGTGCCAACTCTTAGTTAAAATAATTAAATGTCACCTATACTAATCATTTTTAATTTTAAACATTCTACGAACCTCATAACGATTTTTAAACTCATATACCACCAAATTAATTACGTGATTAAAATATATTATATAAGTTCATTTTTCTTTTTAAACAGACATACTAAGTTATGAGCTTGTACGAAATATAGGTATGGAAGTAGACACGTGGAAAACGATAGGGAGTTCTTTTTAGGTTAGTCATATCTATAGTATTGATATTGTGCAAGTATTTTTCGTTGATAAATCCCGATGATTTTCAGGTACCGAGTATTCCGTATCGAAGGATATTTAATTATTTAAACGCCACGGCAGTAGTGGGTACGTGGGGAACATAGACAGAGCCGCGGGGTACGTAGCGCCCATTGAAGCCGGTAGGGCGGGTAGTGCTGCCCCGTAATCAGCCGGCAACGCGGTCGGAATACCGGCCGGTAACGCATTCGCATACGTAGGTAGGTACGTCTGACTAGTGTTCGCGTACGAGAATATCGGATTGGTCGGATTGTACGTGAATACCGGTAAAGACATAGCGGGTGCCATCTGAGGCGGTAAGGTATACGGTCGTTTTGCCGGGGACGGGTCCGTCTGACCGAAAGCGCGGTCGAAGGTACGTTTAGTGGGTAACATTGCCTGTTGGTGGATCAGATGTTGGAGGGGGTAGGCGGCGGGGGAGGGGGAGCGGACGGCCGCGTACGTGGGGAGCATGGGGACCATGGGGGGTCGGAGGGAGGCGAGGATGAGGTTCTCGTGTTGCCGGGCGAGGAGGCTTTGGTGCGCGATGTGCTGCGCTAGAAGGCGGGGCGCGGGGGCCGCGGGCGGCGGGGGGGACATCAACGTACCGGGCGAGAGGACTTTGGGCGATGTCGCGGGGGTCACGCCGCCGGTCAGCACCAAATTCATATCGTCCCCGGAACACTGGAACACCTGATTATACAACAGTTCTCAATAAATCCCATCAACCCCAAAAAAATCTCTACAGTAAGCTGTTTAAAAAAAATCAGCTGTTTCTTTTCTTCTCCAAATCCGCATTTCACATCTTCGGGATACTAAAAAAGACGCGTTGTTGGTTTGTAAACTACAAAATATAATAACAAATCCTGTGTTATTTCCATATGAAAAATAGATATCTCGAGTTCGTGACTTGTTAATATTAGGAGATATTAGGAGCTCCGATTTTCATATGCGTCTTTTTTTATACTCCGAAAACATTTCAATGCGGATTATCAGAAAAAAAAAAATCGACGATATTATCTTTTAAAGCCCATAACTACAATTATAAAAATATTACTACTTTAATGGTTGAATATTTAAATAAAGTAACATATTCGTTGATTGAGGCCTAACTCTATTAGGGTTGATGTTTTCAACCCCCATTTCATATTTGAATCGTCCATTTATGGTAAAACGAGTTCAAAAGTTGATAACCCTAAATGAAACTGCAGACATAATAAAATCTCACTTACTTCTATATATCGCTGCTTTTTGCCAAATGTCATGTAGCGATGGTGTTTCTGTTGCGCGCATAGGAACGCGCTTGCTTCGCTGTCCATTTGTATGAAAGCTTCGCCGCTAGGATGGCCCTGGTGGCGGTTATGTGAAGTTACATATATATGAAACAGTAATAGGTCGGCTCAGGTCGGTTAAGTAGAGCTGGCACGTACAAAACATATTATGATTATGTAGTGTCTATCAATGTGCAGGACACGATGCGACTGCAGTCGTAACATACAAAACCTCTCCGTCTCTCTCTCACACGGTATATTTAACGACAAAACTTTTGTTTTAAATTTAGTTATCAGCAACCAATCTTCCAGATTATAACTGGCATTATGGAGTACCTAATAACATTACAGGTGTCTTGCGATAAATTCAATATTCTAGAAAGATGATGGCCCCTTTTTTAGAACTTTACAGGGAGTTTTTGTGGCATCTCGGAATTCCTGCTCCCTGGTATTACTTTCCATCCCCTCCGCTTATGCAAAATAACCGAACTGTATTACGTATAAATTGCCACCGATATCATAAAATATAGAATCAAATAACACAAAATTATGAATAAAATATAAAAGCCACTACATGGCAGACAGACAGCCCGGCAAAAAAATAAAAGCCACTACATGACAGACAGACAGCCCGGCAAAATATATAAAAGCCACTACATGACAGACATGACAGACAGACAGTCCGGCAAAAAACTTCCAAGACAAATCTTATAAGGGCGATAGAATCTGATATCTGATGTTGTTAAAACTGTTAGAAACACAATCTATCTTTGCATTTGTTTAGTCACCAGTCGACAAACCAGTAGAACTAAATAATTTAGCAACATGCTGTATATTCAAAGTGTATCAGTGTAACTAGGAACGAATTTTAATTCCCGTCTTATAGCGACCTTAGTCGACAAACAGTGTAAAAAACTATCAAATAGAGTGAAACTTGGTTAAATGGGACCTGGATAAATGAGAAACCTCTATTATTGAGAGTGGCAATGAGGTCCCGGTACTTTTTCATTGAATTACCTCTATTATTGGGACTTTTCGAACCTGCTTAAATGAGATCTGATTTCTAGGATTTATTCGATGTTTACCTTCATAATTGAGACTCTGTAACTCAATTCCCTCTATAAATCAGACAAATTAATCGGGTTGGGACAGGTTTTGACACTTTTGTTTACAAACATTAGAATGTCTTTCGCACACGCTTTGTTTGTCAGTACTATCTCAGGTTTTGACCTAAAAACAAGGAAGTAAAAGTGTACAAAATGCCCAAACGTAAATATAAAACGTTATCAGTATGTGAAAAATTAAATCTTCTATCAGATTATGATTGTGGAAAGTCGCGTGATGAACTGTGTAGGGAGCATAGCATAAATGGAATAGCCGTACATTTCGACCTCTATAAGCGGGAGTCTGTAAATAAGACAACTATTTTAAACCCGCCTAATTTGAAAACTGGATTAATGGAAACCCTTAATAAATGGTACAACATTCTTGATCCCTTGAGATCCCAATTAACCAGGTTCCACTGTAATTGTTACAGAAATATGTAATAAGCGTTGTTTACCTGCGCATTGTAAACCATGTGTACTCCTTGGACCATTATATTTTTAGCGAACTCTTCTAAAAATGTCAAGATGTGTTCCACCTGAAACAAACACACTTATATTATTAAAGTGAAGAAAGAAATATATCCACCATTAATTAATGTTAAAAACCCTTTCATATCCAAAAAATAGGCAACTGATTGTAATCATGCTGTGACCAAAGAAAAGGGCGGGTGCTTACAACGGTATTTGTCGGCGTTGTAATCCTACGTATGGAAAGCCGAAATTGAATCCAGTGCTTTAATAGTGATCTTCAAACTAATAACAAAATCAAAATAAAAAAAAACCTCTATTCAATTTAGGCCCTAAAATGACGCTTATCAGATGGCAGTCATCGTAGAAGTACCGACAACAAAAATGTTATGGGTTTATCTTTACCTTTGTGTATTTCTTTGTTAAAACAATACAATTGGTTATTGTTCATATTTTATTGCTCTTTTTAAAGGCGTAGTACTGACGGCAAGGTCGCTTCCGGATATCCCTATTGTTCAAGTAAGGATAAATCATTGACAGTAAAACTTGTTTCACAGGATGCTTAAATTTATTGTCTGTCATATCGGTAATTTGCTCGGGACCTTATTATAGAATCTGACACTGCTATCTAAAAACTTTTATTGGTTCTATGAGCCTCAAACAAGGGACGGCTAATCTGTGATTATTTTTAGTATTACAAGAAAGCCCGGTCGTTTAAAAAATCTAGCTTACCAAGTTGTGACGAATTTATCTATGATATATTGAGAGAGCAGAGTTAAAATACTAAACCCCTGAAACTTTTCTTTAAAAATTGGTTGAAATTCCCTTTTTTGCGGTATGACTATAGTTTTTATCTCAGCTACTAAACTCCTGTTGTAAACTATTATAAGATTATGAGCAATACTAATACATTTCCTTCTGTCGCTGATAATAGAGGTTTGAATTTCATAATGCAAGAGGTTCTGTACTGTAATTTATTTGTATCTACCCTTTTTTTAGTATAACTATAGTATCTACCACAGCTGTTGACTTCGTTGTAAAATACCTTAAGTTTAAGCTATGAAGCATGTTCACACATTCTTTTCTATTACTGATGGATTTCATGATGGTAGGGTTTTTATAGGGTTTTCTAACTACCATCCTTAATTTGAAAATCTTACTCACATATCACACCTACATACACATCGAGATCCCCCATCTGAGGGATGGCCATCAAAAATAAGGAAATCAAAGATCCACCGCCCTTCTCTAGAACTTACATAATATTTGAAAAACTCTTTATACGTGTGTCCCGGCAGCTGCACTTGAGAGCTAGTCCATAGGTTTAGAGTGTTTACGATCTCGAACCACATCATTGTTTAACAGCACGATTGATTGATAGATTGTGGTTAAATATAACGTATAACAACTTACTTGAGCTTCATAAGGCAGTCCCCGTAACCTGACGCAGTCTTTAGCTGTTCCCGAGGTGATAACGTGTTGGGGCACGAGCGCGACGGGCAGCAGACCTTCAGCAGGAGCCGGTGCCGCAGACGGTGTGCTCGATTGACTCGTACGTGTCTCTAGAGATCTGTTCAGAACCTGGAAATATTGGCATTGTTTTAACCTTCTATATGAGACTGCATAGTAGTTTAAGTTCTTATTAAGAAAACACCAGTAGTTTTTTTTAACTGACTATGCTATTGTCCTAGCAAGGTTTTAACAGCTTCACCGGACTACTAAGGCGAGCGCTTACGGCACTCAGCCGCTTTTATTTGACAACTAGCTCAAGGGTGCACGGCACACCTCGGCTTGGGCTGTCGCCTGATACTTTCAATTCGCGACCTATCTGAGTTAAGAGCTAACCTAAGCTAACTATTCATACATATATGAGTTGTTGAAACATATATGTGTACCAGGCATACATACCTCAACAACTCTTACATATATTTCGTATCGGATAATTAAAACACCTGTAGTCCTAAGTATCTGCTGTGAAGTATGTTTTGTGTTCTGGTTTAGCAAATAGGCATGAAGGTCTCGTTAAATGGTTAATTAACCTATAACTATGTATTACCAACATTAAAAGGACCTTAGTTTGAGGTTAATTACAATACCTAGTACGCCGATAAGTGTTTCTAAAAACACTCTAATAAACCGGAATACTCAGCAAGAATAAGAGTAAATGTATGGAAGTGACGCCTCCTTAATCGAGTCTTGCACAGATTCCAATGTGCTACAATTTGTAAAGTTCTGCTGGCAATACAAAATCGAAGCGTTTAAGCTTTGTTTTTTGGTTAAATCAATCCTTCTTATAAAAATGATGGAAATTAATAATCCTCAATATCTGCATGAATGTTTGCTATTTTTGGTACAGAGATTATAACACAAACTTGAACTACTATCAGTAAAATTTATTTCCAATAATTTAATTAATCAATTAACATTAAGTGAAAAACATTAATTTTAAATAATTATTCTTTATATCTCAAAACTCAAAAGCCTAAAATTTTATTTTATATGACATTTAAAATACAAAATATTAGTCCTTGCTATTATACCCGGTTACTATTATTAAAAACTAGCTCTTATATATAATATTGTTTTTTGTTAATAATGTAATCGAAAAAATATATCTCATATATCTGTAACATTTAAAACTTACCAATACCATTTAAAAGCTGGCTATGAAAATAAATAATGTATTACAAAGAAGTAAACCTGTCTATCACCATAATTTACAGAATACAAAATTGATAACGTGCAGTCATTTGGCTTTTGTTTACGAAATTACCTTTATCAAAATATCGTAAAACCATTGGTATATATAAAACCCAGTACAGTCTCGAATAAAAGTAACGCTCAAAACCGTCCCCAAACATTCACCGATATACCTAAGTAGTTATATTATAAACTTATGTTTTAACAAATTCAACCTTACACGAATTTTTAAAAGTTGTTTTTACAAAGCAGTGTACAAAAAGTCCTAAGACGCGAGTGACGAGAGACTATTTGAAGTGAGCTCAGAATTCTCTATTGTGCACTCATTTTATGTGGACGGGTTTGAGACATCGACTGCATGCATCTTGGGGTTTTATATATCAATGCGTAAAACTAATAATTTTAACATTTTGTTCCAAAATTTATAAGACCATTTTGTTTTAAAAGCTATTGTAACTTTATATGCATATGAAAAATTGCCGAAAGCGAGCCGTCTTATAGTAAAGAATAATATATGTAAAAGTATAATGAAAATACAATAAACCAGCTTTTGCTTGTAGCCTTGCTCGCATTAGTGTGGATTCGTGAACGCGTGAAAGCGTAACATACAAACTGACTTTCGCATTTATAATATTAAGCACTTATTTTTTAAATTGTTTTAGAACGAGAATCGAGTGCCGAGTATCTTCCATAAATATTGCCACTGTCTAAACATTCAACCTGTATACATAAAACTATATTGAGCCGTTTGATAGTAGAAAATATAAGAAAATACATTAGTCTAACTCTCTATACAAGCTAATATGTCATGCATCTGTATAACTAATTGTTACCCGAACCCGCTCATAAACCTAGCAGTTATATTTAACTCGTGAGTCTGTTTATAGCAATAAATATATTGGCTATAAAATAACTAGTATCGCGATAAGTGAACAGTGTAAACATTGCATGTGAATGCGGTTTAGTAAAAATGAATGTTTATAATATATTGAATTATTACCTACTAGCGGGCCCGGCAGACGTTGTCCCGCCCTGATTATGCAAAAATCCTTGACAAATTATATACTAAAACGTTCCTCGTGAATCACCCTATCCACTGGTGGAAACCGCATGAAAATCCGTTCGGTAGTTTTTGAGTTTATCGAGAACAGACAGACAGACAGACGCGGTAGGGGACTTTATTTTATACTATGTAATGATTGTTAAGTTTTGTAACAATGGTATGCAATTGTACATAGCATAGGCACACTGCCTTTAACAGAAATAAATATCATTATTTTGTTTATTTTACATACATACTCTACAAAAAATATAACATGAGTTCTAAATATAACACAACTAACGATTGCCTGGGACTTTATGTGGCATACATAAAAATAATATTTTATGATTGCCAGAGAACACCCTACACTACTCTTTGATAAGATCTCTACGTGCCAGTATTAGTTTTAAAGGATCAGTACAAACTAACCGACAAACAGGCAGAGAGACAAAAATGTATGTGAATGTTAAACGCGTGGTTACTGTTTGGTAAAACCCAAAAAACCTTTATTACGAAGTCACACGGACACTTGACTTTTATTTATTAACTAATAGCCCGCCCTGGCTTCGCATGGGTACAGTGGGTCGTAAATAACTTCCGTGTGAAGCTAGAGCAGATTTATTAAACTAATGTGGAACACATGTGAGAGCAGAACTATCTTTTTGATAGTCTTTTGTTTGATTACATTTAATCAAATTGTTTTTAGATAAAATGATTACTGTGACTTATCCTTAGTAGATGGATATATGCCATCTTTGACTTTTTTATAGATTTTGTTATAAGGAATAATTCTGCCATACATTTTATTTGTCTAAGTTTGACTAAAAACGCAGCGCACGTCATAGAAGCTCTGAAAAGGCACTACCTTTTCCGACACAACTGTCATATATCGTTATAACTTAACACGATTTGTATATATTAATGTAATAGGGGTTTTTGGAGATATCTTAGTCGGTCATGTAGTGAATTTTATATTTTGTCCATAATCGTGTTTTATTTGATTCTGTATTTTGTAATATTGGTGGCATCTTACGTAATATAGTTCGGTTATTGTGCACAAGTGAAGTGGATGGGAAAGAACGCCATAGAGCATGAATTCTGAGATGACATAAAACCTCTACGGAAAGTACTAACGAAGGAGCCACCATCTTGTTAGAACATTGAAATTATTGCAAGATACTTGTAAATATATACAAAATCCGCTCTCTTTCTTTCTATAATATTAATTAAAAGGTAAATTGGATTAATTACCTGCTGAACTTCAGCCGTGGTAGATCGGAACAGTTCGATATACCTAGCACCGATCAATTTCCGATGTCTAGATAGGGCTTTAGGTGCGTCCTCCTCTTTCGCGAAGAGTACGAAAGCGTCACCAGTAGCGCGTCCATCCGCTCTCCTTACAAACAGCACTCCCTCAGTTCCGTCCAGTACTTGGACCGGATCCTCGCCCGTTGTAAAGAAGTCCAGCTAGAAAGTTAACGATATATTTTTTTTATACAAAAAGTTACAATTACAAATTTACATTCAAATGGATAACGAAACTATTATAATATTACAAACCTGCAATCCAATTATAAATTGTACACAACATTTCCAATTTTAACAATAAATATAGTTAGCCTAGTATGATGACTTACAACGCATTACTATCATACGTGACAACCTTCAACCGTGTGATAGTTCATGTTCACATTTAACGTATAAAATAATAATATAAAAAAAATACTAATAAACAACAAAGAGAACCTAAGTTAAAGTTTGTTGTAAGACTCTCAAAAGTATGGGTACAAATTTAAATAAATCATGGTTGAATGACAGGTGACAAAACCTGCGAGCGGCGTCCAGGAGTTTATAACCTTCGATAATATAACGGACAATAAACCCCTTCGAAAAATTATCCTTTGTTAGTTGGTTGGCTTCACTTTTACTACACCCGACGGTCGTTGATACTGTGCTTTAACATAGACGGGTAGAGGATTGACTATAATTTTTGTATTTCCTAGATAGGTCAAATATTAATCACCATTTTTTTAAATTGATTTAGAACGAGTATCAAGCACTGCGTATCCTGTAAAAATATTGCTAACGAGTAACCAGTCACTCAGTAAATTACATATTTTACGACAGCGTAAAAACTTATGTCTCGATGAACACAAAATTCATTATAACACTTGAAATTCCGAATAGTGGATTGTTTCTTGATACGTTGTTAGTAACTGTTGGTAAATTTAATAACTGATGCAGTCCTATGGAATGTGTAGGTATTCTAAAATAAATTTGCCAAAGCAGGTTGCTGCCAAAAGGACAGTTTACGATTTTGTGAAGTATCCATAAGTGGCTGTTCAAAACTTTTAAGATTGAATTTTTGATTATATCAATCAATCCATTCATTCATTCATCATCAAACATTGCAGTGTAAGTGTTATATTTAATTTTACGGTTATTTAGTGGCTTGTGATAAAAAGGTTAGAACTATACTCTAATCATAGGCTCAAAGGCGTGTAAGTAAATTTAATGAATATTAAAATGTAAATAAATGCACGAAAATTTTTGTTTGTGGCTTGACTCGCTTCAATCTAGATTCGACCTATTTGATTCATTATGCACTAGTATTTCCCCGCGGTCTCATTCGCGTTAGTCTAAAGATTTGACATATCCTTCGGAAAGTGTACTTTTTTTTTTGATGAGAGGAACTCTATCTGTACCCCTGACAACGTTTGAGGAACGTCGGTTGAGGTGTGAAAGCGTAATACGTGAACAAATAAACCATCTTACATTCGCATTTATATCATTAAGGATACAAGAACTTAAGATGTAACAATAAAAATGATTCAATAGTCGTGTGGAGTACTTGTTTCAAATAAAACTGTGACAGAAATTACGTAAAAAAATTACAACAAATTGCAGTTATTTCACGGTAGCTATTATTCAAATTACCATCGTTATCTAAAATCACTACCCATTTGTAAATCGTTGGCGTATGCGGTAAACATAATGTTTATTTCAAACTAGTTGAAACCCGCGACTTCATCTGTATCGTTTATTCTCTTAACACATCACTGAACGATGAGTTCTTATAAAAAAACGCAACGGTATACCTCTATAACTTTATTCATATAAATATCAAAATCTTTTTTTTCTCGAACTGACTACGCTATTGGCCTAGCAAGGCCTTAACGGCTTCACCGGACTACTAAGGCGAGGGCTTAAGGCACTCAGTCGAAGATATCAAAATCGCTATATCATCTATGCTATATTATAAACTCCAAGGCGACTGTTAAAGATTTCCTTGTTATGTGAAAAGCCATTACTTAACGTTCTCGATACATTGCCAGACGTCATATAGGACGTATACTATAATATATTATGAAGAGAAAATTGCTTCAATAACTATAATTTTATAAAAGATAGCACTATTGTAGAACGGCCTTACGATTGAATACGTAAAGCGATTAGAGTAGGGTTGTCCGAAACTCAAAAGAATGTCAATGCCGAAAATTCTTAAATAGACGAATAAAGGAATGTGATATTTATTGTACACTAGATGTGTCCGCAACTCCGCCCGCGTGAAACTGTATGTAAAAAAAACAGTGACTAATAAAATCATCTGAATATATTAAGTCCATCTATTTATCTACTTTTCTCTCGTACTTAACTCAAACCGTCATTCAGATTACAATAACTATTGATAGAGCGGACCGATTTTAATGACACAAAGGTTAAGTTACACTCGAGGATGTGCTTTATGATTTGATGTATGAGGTTTTATTGTGAACTCAGGAATTTAGTAGTGATGCGTGTTCATACTAACGGATATACAGATAGACAGACAGACATTTGTAAAAATGATTGAATTGTATTTTATTACTTATTCCTAGACACCTGCAACAGTGTTCTAAAAAGTACAGACACGTTAGATTTACATTCTTATTACATGTATACATTATTTTTAATGCGAGACATCTATAGCGGCGGGTCAGACTGACTGTCGGCATAGCGGCGTGTTGCCACGCTATATAACTTCGATATTTTTATATGTTGTGCCTATAAAAGTTTATTGGATTAACATTATATTTTTCTTGAAAAGAATCTTAATAATTTATTTTTGATTAGGGGACGTTCATAAATTACGTGAGATGTTTAAGGGGGGAGGGGGTCGAGTCAAATCTCATCTAATCTTAAGTTGGAGAGAGGGGGGGTCTCGGCAAATATCACGCAATTTTTTTTCTGATTGAAACAAAAAAAAAATACTGTTTTGATCCATTTAATCCATATTGTACATGCTTAAGATTTAATATTAAGCGTAATCGTAATACGATTAAGATCATTCACTAATTCGTTCGAAAGAAAATAATATCATTTTCTTTTTACAATAACAATCCAACGCGTTTACGTAAGAAATCCACATTTTGAAAAATCTCACGTGAGATTGGGGGATGGGGGAGGGGGTTGAATAAAATCTCACGACATCTCACTAGGGGGGGAGGGAGGGACAGAAAATTTAAAAAAACACCTCACGTAATTTATGGACGTCCTCTTATGTCATATTTATTTCCTGTCGTAAACTACGCATATTACCTGCACAAAATAATTTCGATGTTTTAAATCTACCATGCGTCACGCGACGACTTACAATTTTTTTTTCCAATCCAATTTTCCAATAAAAAATACTTACAACTTGCTGTGGCGTTGCGTCATATGGTAACCCACGCATGCGTACAATAACTAAAGCTCCTCTAGAGAGGAAAGCAGCCGCCTCACACGTCGTCCCACCGGCTACAGACAGGAAATCATCCCCACTTGCACGGTACACCTTTAAAACAGAAAACTTTTGTGTTGAATATTCTGAATAATAAAGTTCCGACGTTCATAAACTCATTCATTAAGAAACATAATCGAATAACCGGGTATCCGGCCATTCGGAATTATCATATAATACTAAAATCAAAAACATTTGTTACGAATAATCTGAATTATAATTTCGGGTTTCATAAAACTTATTCGTTATTAAACGAAATCGAATAACCGGGTATCCGGCCATCCGGATTATTATATAATAAGATCTCTTTGCTTTTATATAAATTTTAATTATTACAGTAGATTCTTTATATAAAAAGACAGTAGTAACTCCCAGAAACTTAACTCTTTCAACTGTTTTGTACGTAGTAAGTATATTAGATAATGCTATAAACAGAAATAACGATAAGAATTTTGCAAGATCACAAGTCTCTATGTGTATAGAAATCAACAAGTTTGTCATTATTAGTTCCCAAATTAACAGTGCCTCCTAAACTCGGAGATACATTATATCTCAGTCATTATTACTATGATTTGATATTGCAAGTTTTTTTTATTAAGGCCTACAAACAATTGTACTCAGAAATACATGTAGGAAATATTACAGAAAAAACAACAAAGTTCTTAGGGAACAGTCGCTCCGCCACTCACGGATTAAGTATACAATTTATTTATTTTAGGGCAGTAAATAAAATCATATAAATGAATGATAACTAGTAAGATTAAACTTAAAATACAGTAAGAAGTTAAAATAAAATGAAATAAAATAAGTTAAAAAGCAACAGACAATCCAAGCATTTAAACCATACCACAGTTACAAACTTATAAACAAAATAAGATATAACTTTAGTTAAAAATACAATACTTTTTTTATGGCTTTTTAATGTTTTAAATGAAACGATTTTAAGCGAAACTTCTTACGGAAGGGCTTTAAAATTCTGATCCACTACCTTTTGTGTGACGAAAAATGGTGTCTAAAACACTATGTCAGTTGGAGTGTTCAGTAGGTACTTGAATGGATGACCGTTTGGATATTATACCGCGTGACATTTGTTGTATTTTTTTAAATTTGTAAATCTCTCTCATGCCATTTACTTATCCATATAATGTAATATACAGATTATTTAACTCATAACTAATATTAAACAAACAAAACGATAAACGAAACGTTTCTACAGAGATTATGTTAAGTAGGTCAGATACAAAGTATTTTTCTTTAATACAGAGATAGTATTAATCATTTATTAATTATAATTATTAAAGAAAAACACATACGATATAAATTTTATTCACAGAAAAGATATTAAAAGTGAATTTTAATAATTATTTTGATTTGTTTTTCAATTATCCGTCTATTCGATGTATAGAGACTGATTCTATAATGAGTTACCTAACCTTGAGTTCAAATTTGTTGTCGTTAGACATCTCCAGCGCCGTGATTGCTTTTTATGACGCATGTAATTGGTATAATTAACACATACATGAATATAGTTCTGCATTTGTGCAGTTTGGTCTAGTTAGGTTTTTGAAGCAAAAATTCTTATGGTAGGGGAAAATTCGTTACGCGTTAAACGTAAGGTGGGTATGTATAAGTGTCTGTATGTGTCTAGTAGTATACAAACATGAGTAAATGTATAGTTATGTATTCACATTATGAGACTTCGTATAGTATATAATAGTTTATGAGTATTTAATTCATATAAGCCAAAGAAGTTTCTCTCCCTCCACGTGTACACACTGATCTATTAATAATATAGGATAATATATATTTCCTATAATATATAATACTAGCCTCTTCCCGCGACTTCGCTCGTGTGGTATAGTTACTTTAGGCTAACGCTAACACGTAGCGGAAGCTCTCAAGAGGAAAAAAACCCCAATTTTGAAATATTCTTCATTGGTGTTCCGCTCCTATTGGTCTTAGCGTGATGATGTATAGCCTATAACCTTCCTCGATAGATGAGCTATATAACGCTGAAAGAATTTTTCAAATCGGACCAATAGTTCCTGAGATTACCCCCTACAACGTCACAAACTCACAAACTTTACCTCTTTATAATATTATTATAGTATATAGTATAGATTATATATATAGTATAGATTATTATTATTAATTAGTATATTAGTATACATATAATATTTCCTAATGTTAGGAAAAAATAATTTACGAAAAACATTGTTACCTCTATGTACCGCGATCCGATGTGGTGCTTATGTCTCTTGAGCGCCATATCTCTATGTTCTTGGGAGATGAATCGTACCAGAGCTTCGCCGTTACGTCTACCCTGAGGCGATAAGCAAAGCGCTACTCCGCCCCTGTAAAAGAACATATAATTAAAAAAAAAACCGACATGTAAATCATATAACTTCCCTTGAAGTATCTCATAGAAGAGGGAACGAAAGTGAACCGTCACGTTTGGGTCGACAACACTAAATCGTGTTTACTCGGTTCCACTCGCCATCAAGCGCCCTCGGATCCCTGTGATACATTGAATCGTGTATACTGCGTTGCAGTCATAGATCACATGTTTTCACTTCTATCGTGTGGTCTTAGCATATAAATTTGTTTATCTTCAACAGACTTCAATGACATTTTGAATACAAGTACAGTAGAGTATCACTAATCCGGCACTTCAGTAGTCCGATACGTCTAATAACCCGGCACCCGACGCACACGCTTCCCTCACCCCTCCCTACTTTCGTCCTGTGGTTACGCATATAGATCAGTATAACCACAAAAAATTGTATACAGTTTTTCTACACAATCCAATAACCCGAACAATCCAAGAGACTACTACTGTACATCTCACTCTCTCATACAATTTCAAACCAAAATTACCAGACGAAAATAATTACTGTGCGAAAACCGAGTAGACAATCGCGGGCGTAGCTATTCTGTATGTTAAAGGTGGTAGAGCCACGCTGAAGCTATTAATGGTTTCAGCATGAATGGGTCGGCTCATCTGGGGTACTACCACCCGACCCACAGAAACACCGACGTGAAGTAACAGTGCCTGCATTGTTGCGTTTCGTTCCGTCAGTGAGAGCGCCGGAGAACCACCTCCGCTTCCCTCTCTTCTCCCACTTCCCCTACCCCTTCCCCATCCCCCCAAACACAGGCTGGCAACGCACTTGCGACTCCACTGGTATTGCTAGTGTCTATGGACGGCGGTGATCACTTAACATCAGGTGACACGCCTGTACGTTTGCCACGTATGATATATAAAAAAAAAATGTATTGCAGTCATAACTTACTTGGCAACATTTAATCCTCTGAAGAATTTAGCAATATCTTGATCCGATGATTGCCAGGGCAGTCCCCGAGCGCGGACTATGCAGTTACCATCTATGTCATCGTCTTTTGAGCTGTAACAAATTAAAGCGAATTAATCAGCTGTTGCTAATAGAATACATTTTTACACCGGTATTAGTATTTGTCAGTAGAAGTATGATAATAACATCATTGACAAAAATGTTAGCATCGTTGAAAGGTAATTTTTTTTAATTTTGCTCTATTACATCAGCTACGAGTGTGTACAAATACGACTTTATACATTATAATAGCGGCACGCTATGATGGCCGCTTTGACATATTACAATAGTGACGTGAAATGTCGATTTATTTTCGGCAAAAATATTATCCAATGCTTGCTTTGTTTTGCATTAAACATTGATGCGAGTTTGCTGTAGGTGGCAGTTGTGCTGGCCAGTGATCTTATATATATAATCATATATCATTATATAGTATAAAACAAAGTCCTCTACCACGTCTGTCTGTCTGTCTGTTCGCGATAAACTAAAAACTGAAAGCAACACTGAACGGATCTTCATACGGTTTTCTCCAGTGCATAAAGTGATTCATGAGGAACATTTTTGTATATAATTTGTCAAGGATTGTTTTATAATCAGGGCGGGACAACGTCTGCCGGGCCCGCTAGTAGGATATAAATATATAATTTCGAAGATTGAAAAGTATAAATACTGAACTGTGTTGATAATAAGTCCACTATTAAAATTCAATAAGGATTCTGTTAAAAGGCGCTGTGTTTTTGTTAGTAAAAAGGTGAAAAGTGTTATTCGTGGGACCATTTTATATTGTTAGATATAGTGGTCGTTAGATAAGTATATAGTTTATAGTTAATCATATATATAATTTAGGAACGCGTGTATTAAATTAATTTTGTATCCTAAAATTTAATAAACTTTAGGATTAACTGCACGTCATTATTGACAATAAAGAATAGTAATTTGAACCTTCAAACGTAGTTATCGCATTATACAAAATTTCACGAGCGAACAATCGTCAAAACGGTCATTATAGCGTGCCGCTATAATAATTTGCAATTTATTGAAATGCATATTACACATAACACCTTTAATGATAATATGTACTCAGAGTGTGTTTGACCGCAGAGTAATATTTATCCATTGTTACATGTGTTATAAACGTATACAGTGAATGTTTTAGTTTATTTCACGTAATGTATTTCGTAATGCGTATCAGTACACAGTATAAAACATAGTCCCTTACCGCGTCCGTCTGTCTGGCTGTTCGCGATAAACTCAAAAACTACTGAAAGCAATTGCATGCGATTTTCACCAGTAGATAAATTGATTAACGAGGAAGATGTTGGTATATAATTTGTCAAAGATTTTTTTTTAATCAGGCCGGGACATCGTTCTGAATCGATTAACGAGGATTAGGCACCATTTCTATGTTTCATTGCATTGTTTTATATTTTACATGCTGTTTGTTATTGAAGTACAAGTTAGTGTTGTAAGTCTGTCTGTTTGCATGAATACGCATCACTCCTAAACCTCATAAAGCATATCCTCCAGTAACATTTAGTCTTAGCTTCATTAAAATTGAGTCACGTCTCCTCAATATGAACTTTAAGCCAAATCCCATGTCCCTGGGTGTGTCTGCGCGATATGTTTAAAAAGGGTAAAGTATTCATATAGTGGTCGTAGTGTAGACGACATTCCGACCATAGTATTATATTAGTTTCCTAACTTCAATATTGTTCAGGTTTTTTACTAAAGAGTGCACATATAGTAGATTGTAGACGTAAGGAGCATAAAGAATCACGAATAGAGGATTATAAATAAAAAATTGGATTTGTCGATGGTCTGAAAACAAACGTCGCTTTTTTTTTGTTGATAAAACTCTGCTATTACTAAAAAAAATATCGATTAACAGAAGAGAAAAACCGTAATGAACTGGTAGTGATATAGCATATAAGTATTTTAGTATTTCTTATCGTCATTTATCTTTTATTATATCCACGCTAATATTATAAAAAGGTAAAGTTTGTGAGTTTGTTACGTTGTAGGGGATAATCTCAGGAACTACTGTTCCGATTTTTTATAACATTTAAATGTGAAGGAAGTGTCACAATTTGCTTTCTACGTATTATTAATATACACATGATTAATAATTATTGCTTCAGTTTAGTTATATTTTATCCTGATACTAACTTCTCGTCCCGGTTTCTCACGGGCTTACTAACGAAAAGATTAAGACAAAGACTTCTCTTTACATTACAAGCATATAATTACTTTTTTTCTCGAACTGACTACGCTATTGACCTAGCAAGGTCTCTTAACAGCTTCACCGGACTACTCATACAATGACAACTGAATGTTAATCTATACTTCTATACTAACATTATATATATATATATATATATATATATATAAAGCTATATATATAAAGCTGAAAAGTTTGTTTGCTTAAACTACTGTTCCAATTTGAAAAATTCTTTCAGCGTTATATAGCTTATTTATCGAGGAAGGTTATAGGCTATATACACGCTAAGACCAATAGGAGCGGAGCATTAATGAAGAATGTTTCAAAATCGGGGCTTTTTTCCTCTTGAGAGCATCTGCTGCGTGTTAGCGTTAGCCCAAAGTAACTATTCCACGCGAACGAAGTCGCCACCAGAGGCTAGTATATTCATATGATCAAAATACAGTTCGTTTAAGACTTAATCAAGTCAAAACAACTGAAAGTATCGGCATAGGACTATGACCATTTGATGCGGAATTTTTTGTACAAAACTCTGTGCTACCTATGTTTGGGGTGTCATTGATTCTTCACCATTATTTTCACAGCTAAGCGGGTATCAGCTAATATATACATATGAAGTTAGATGAGTAAACTTTGTTAATATGTGTGAAATTTTTTCCTAATACAAAGCTACTTTCAAGTTATAGGTTAGTTATAATACATTTTATTGACATTTATTATAATTAACATCTAGGAAGTCGCCGGCGATTACGAGTATAAAATAACAACGGTAGACACTAATAAAAAAAATTGTCTATACAAAAATACATAAATCCGTATATATAATCTTAAAATTAGTTTTTATTGAAAGTTAATAGTGATAAAATCAAAACGCTATAAATTAATGTGATATTAACGATGATTGTTCAAATTTTCAAGATATCATTATCTGAGATATACTACCGTATCTGTATTTATAACAAGTCCGACGATTAAAAATATTTTTGGTGACTGCAGTGCGCTCGTTATCTTTTGCGTGACAACGGGAAAATACTGATTATGGGGTAACCACCACACGTATAGTAAAATCACTTGTCATGATCAATCTCTATAAAGCAAGCTACTTACGTTCATATAAGGATAAGTTTTGTACGTAAGAAGAAGTCGACGACATATTCTAATTGTCATGTTTAAAAATAACAGCTGTGTATCTGTTCTAATATATAGAGCAATGGTTCCCAAATTCTTCATTTCACAAAGCACTTATATATTTAGTATTTTGACAAGACGGCGCGCCGCACCGTATTTAAAATTTGCATACATGCATTGACGGTATGACAACCCTCTGAATTGTTACTGGTCACAGATATAGTTCGAGTACTAAAGTGATAAGAAACAAACACCAATTCTTATATTAACACAAGTCTCGTTATAATGACCTAATTTTTATTTAGCTCTCCACGACTTTATCTGAGGTTGTATGGGTTATACTTGCACGAAATCCTAATTTTTTAACTATAATAAAAGTAGCGTACGTTAATTTTTATAACGTCAGCTATCTTCCAGCGAAAATCGCGTCAAAATAGATCTAACAGTTTCGGAGATGAGCCGAAAGAAACAAGCGGTTATTTTGACATTACAAATAGACTAATATTACAATTTCATCGATGGTTCGAAAGGTGGTATAGCCACGCTGAAACTATTACTGGTTTCAGCATGAATAGGTCGGCTCGTCCGGGGTAGTACCACCCTCTCGCAGAAAACCGACGTGAAATAACAATGCTTGCATTGCTGCGTTTCGTTCGGTCAGTGAGAACGCCGGAGGCCCACCTCTCATCCCCTTCCCCTTCCCTTCCTCCCACCCTCCAACACATGCTGGCAACGCACTTGCGACTCCCCTGGTGTTGCAAGTGTCTATGGACGTTGGTGATCACTTAACATCAGGTGACCCACTTGTCCGTTTGCCTCCTATGACATAAAAAAATAATATTGTATAGATAATTTTATATTAAGGAATGGTGATAATATTTTATAACTATTTTATTATTAAATAATTGAGCTGTATTTACCATCCTATACAGTGCAGTCACTATGTCGTGTTTTAATATATAAAAAAACGTGTGTAGTAGGTACGGTAGAAATGAAAATGAAATCTTCAAAAAGAAAGCGAGCAGAGCGTATGTCTCATTGTTCTCCAATACCCAAAGGCAAGTGAGACACTGCCTCCACTCTACCCGACACAGTGTTTACCCCCATCACTTTTCGTCGCACAATAAGATCGCGGATCAGATTTTCAAAGCCCTTTCATAAGAAGTATTAGTTCAATAAATATACATCTATTTATCGCTAACACAAAAGTCAGGCACAGATATGAAGATAAAAAAAAATTGTTATTAGTTTTAAAAGTAGCAATTAGATAAAATGTTTTTAATTAAATCTTACGATCAGACGTTTAAGTACTTTATTCGATATTTAATATATTCGTTTGTAACAATTCCTAGTTTTTAATGGTCCAAAACTAAAGTCTAGTTACTGAAATGAAAAGAAAACAGTGGCGCCTTGCAATGCGTAACGCTTTGTACTCAGAGCACCGCGGCACAGCTTGGGAACCGCTGACATAATCTTTATGATGTGTAATTTTGAGGATTTTTTATAACCATACGGGGTGATTCTCGAGTGGAAAATAGTATTAAAGTCTTATTAAATTACAAATGCTTAGTTATGAAGTGATAGTAATAAAATTAATCAGAATTGCACAAAGAAGTCTAATCTTAACAAATGCGAATAAATGTTATTTATGAGCTGTAGCGATGCGCAGATGTAACGGGTCGTATGATGTCATGTGTCTAGGCCACTTGAATACGATTGATATACATGTGTATGGGATAGGAATCGTGATAGAAAATCCATGAACGGATATAACGGAACGTTATGTTTCCATGACATTCATTGACGTCATGTTATATATAAAAAAGTGTTTTATATATCAGTGGTTAGCATACAAAAAAGTCCGTTTTACAACACTATATCGATGGAAGAAAGCGGAATTCTCGTAACTTGAAAAAACTCATTTTTACACCGGAGCCAAAGAACTATTTAAAAAATTCATAAGTCATATTATATTTATCGAGATAGAAAGTTGAAAATTGGTATGTACTTATATAATCTAAAGCCTATCTGATGCCGAAAATGCATATTTACCAATTTGCCTAGTTACGTCATTTCTTTTTTTATGTGTTGTGCTAAAACTAGGCAAAAAATCGTAGGAAAACGAGACCCAGATCATTCGAAGCAGTATTTTTTAATACAAGAATATGGTAAAGTGATTTAGCCCAACAATGCAAGTTACAACATTTCCGCTTTCTCCCGTCGATATACTCGTGTTTGTGATACATGTACGTGTGTATGCCACTGAACTCCTAAACGGCTGGGCCGATTTTGATGAAATTTTATGTGCGTGCTCCAGTGGATCCGAGAATGGTTTAGATTCACAATTGGACCCAGTACATGGTGCTGCGGTTGAATTTTAGATTTTTTTTTATTATCAAGGAAGGACAACGTCCGCACGGCCCACTAGTAATAATATAAAAAATCGTTTATCATTACATAGTATAAAACAAAGTCCCCTACTGCGTCTGTCTGTCTGTCTGTTCGCGATAAACTCAAAAATTACTGAACGGGTTTTAATGCGGCTTTCACCAGTGGATAAAGTGATTCATTAGGAACGTTTTGGTATATAATTTTTCAAGGATTTCTTTATAATAAGGCCGGGACAACGTCTGCCGGGATCGCTAGTTATGAATATAAACGAGACATTCTCTGCAGTCAAACAGCTAAGCCGTACAGCGCAGGATTAATGATTCGCGAATTGTGTTATCATAATTAACCGCATTTACTTATCGCTAATGTATTACAATATTGATGCTAATTCTATTCTATGTATAAAGTGAATTAAAAAAAAAAACTTATAATGCGTAAGGTACCATCACCATCCTGCCAGAGTTGCGAGCTCATCGGTGATGTGCACTACATCCTGGCAGAATGTGTTCGAAGCGAAGGTATTAGATCTCCGCTTAATGCTTCTGATTCGTTCCACATTGGTTTGTACGATTCCATAGTCTGACTATTTTTCGAAATCTGCTAGGAAATTATACAAAATTTATCTAAGCCATTGTTAAGTGTGTATTGTTGTGTTACTTAGGCGATATAGCAGCGCAGGCGAGTAAGCCTTAATTTACGCTTAGCTTAGCTATTAGGATATGACGTCACGAGTAGAGTGAAGGTTTATTCAGTTTTTGTGTCTGCGATTTCGAATTTTGTAATTCTCGTCGCGTCAGTCAAAGTACACACCAGTCACCATAGACTGATTGCATGGTGGTACTAAACATTCTAATACTTCCCTGGCTAGCTACCACCCTCGATTTGGGAATACGTCGTGAAGCATCTATAAATGTGTTTCGGTTGTTGCATTTGAGAGCCAGTCCCTGTCTTGGCGTGGCTTGTTACCATTTTGAGAAAGTGGTTACACTTCTAGAAAACCTAAGTATATTTTAATTTCTAACTAATCATTATCATTACGTAGTATAAAACAAAGTCCCCCTACCGTGTCTGTCTGTCTGTCTGTTCGCGATAAGCTCAAAAACTACTGAACGGATCTTCAAACGGTTTTCACCAGTAGATAAAATGATTCATGAGGAAGATTGAAGGATATAGTTTGTTAAGGTATTTTTTATCAGGGCAGGACAACATCCGCCGGGCCCGCTAGTTGCTTATAAGAATCAAAAGATTATCAAAATACTGAGATTTTGATTTGAATAGTACATGATATTTTGACAAAACAAATATTACGATAACGCACACATACGTAAAGTAATAATGTAACGCCACACTGTCTTAGACAAAATGTGGAAGTAAGATAGTATATTCTCAATATCGGTTGTGAAAAAGAAATAATTATATGTTGCTTAGATACGGGCGGATTGACGGGGCAGTCGTCAAAAGTAAGCTCACCATTGAATAAAGTGATTCATGAGAAATGCTTTGGTATATAATTTGTCAGGGGGATATTTTTATAATCAGGGAGGACAACGTCTGCCGGGCCCGCTAGTATTATATAGGCTAATGAGAGTTTGTTTGTTTGTTACGCTTTCACGCCCTAACTACTCAACGGATCATCATAAAATCTAACGTACATTTATACTAATATTTTAAGCTGAAAAGTTTGTTCTAATCTCAAGAACTACGGATCCGATTTGAAAAATTCTTACAGTGTAAGATAGCTCATTTATCGATGATGACTATCATCACTGTAAGATCAATTGGAGCGGAGCGCCAATGTTTCAGGATCGAGGTTTCCCTTAGCGTTAGCCCAAAAATAACTATTCCACGTGGACGAAGTAGCGAGCAGAAGCTAGTATAGAATGTAAGTATTGTTCTCGAAAAATATATTATATCCACATTCAAGCGAACGAAGTGTAAACAAACTGAAGTAAAACGACAAGCAATACTTCGTTTTTATTCGTTTATCTGTCTTGACACTATCAAGCTGATAATATCATGGAATCGATAATATTGAATCGATTATAACTGAATTATTCGATTATTTTCTTAGACTCGTGGCGCTAAACGGATAAAAACAAGAGAGCGATCTTAACACTGGGATTTTCCATTATTGCCGTGTTATGACGAATTACAAGGGTCAAATAATAAAATTCCCGGATTACATCGATTGATAAATAGCCCATATTATATATAGCGTTAGAGGTACTGGTCGCGTTTTTATGTGTGTAAGATGTAGGTAATTTTTTTTCATTGCAGTTGCATTCCACGCAACGAACAGTCCAAGCTGAGGTTCGGCCATTTTGTCGCACTTCAGCTTTTTGCCATATAGCTGGGTATCCTAAGCACTCGCCCAAAAAGTGCGATGAAGTTGTAAATGCCGGTTAATACCGTATACGCAGTTTGAAAATAAATGTCTTCCATATTATATTGAACGTTGCTGCCTGACGATGCTCCGTGAAGGAGCGAAACACGTGTAATCGATTGTGGTTATTACACGTTAATTTGCAACATATTTTAATTCATTATTTTTTTATATTTACAGTTACATACCAACAGTGTCAACTGTCAATTTTCAATTCTGTTTATTGTAGTAGTTACTAATATTACGTTCACTCTCTCTCTATTACTAATTTCAGGTGTAACTTTTTCAGGTACGCTCGGACAATAAAATCAAAGGTTTTTTTTTATTTATGTCATAGCTGGCAAACGAACAGGGTCACCGGTGTTAAGTGATCACCACCGTCCATAGACACTAACAACACCAGGGGAGGCGAAAGTGTTTTGCCAGCCTGTGTTTGGGGAAAATGGTAGGGAGAGGGGAGAGGAGAGGGTAGGTGGACCTCCGACGCTCTCACTACCCGAACGAACCGCAACAATGCAAGGACTGTTACTTCACGTCAGTTTTCTGCGAGAATGTGGTAGTACCCCGGGCCAGCCAACCCATTCACGCTGAAACCAGTAATAGCTTCAGCGTGGCTCTACCGCCTACCAAAAGCTTTTGCTGCAATAAGACGTGGTAGTCGCAAATCAATTCCAGGCGGAAGTGCAAAGTAACGTCCACTATAATATTTGATGATGGACTTCTGCAAAGTAACTCCTTCATCAATCAAATAAATGTCATCCCATATACCTTGTATAAGAGAATTAATCTTAATTCAATATTTGGCATTTTGATGGCTTTTAAATGAGACGAATTTCTTAGCCTTCCATGGATTCACCGTGCGGGTGCCGGGTCCATCGTGTGGCAGAGGGAGAAACTCAGAACAGTTCCCAGGACTTGCGACCCAGGTGTAGGTTTAAGGAGGCCCCCTTTGAGATGCGCATCAACGCTCACCTTCACTGCTCGAGTTTCCCGCCCTGCCTAGCCAAATTTGGTAGGAACCTGTTAGTGCAGCCTTTGATACTTGTTCTAAAATAGATCTTACTGCAGTTCTCGACAGGCCAAGGTCCTTCAGAAGGTTGTAGAGAGATTTTGCTGGTATACCTCTCGCTCCTACTTCTACCGCGTATAAATAAACCACATAGCCATTTTTATTTAGTTCATTAGTTAGATCGTAATATTTATTTAATTTGATTAAAAAATACTTGAACAGATTTTTTTTAATTATTATCGCATGTGTACCTTAAATGCTTATCGAATAAAACGAAATGTCACGCTTATAATTAGGTTACGAATGTGTGACGAACGTGAGGTAGGTTTTTATATTAAATTATGCTGCCTGCAACGTCTTATGTATATATATATATATTATGTATATAATGTATTAACAATGAAAATAAAGTCAAAGCCTCCCTTTACATTACGACCATTAAATGAAATAAAATGATAACTAAATTGAAAGTTAACCTGTCAATTCGGTTACCACGATGCTGCTTATGACCTCTAGCGAAATAACTAAAAGTCATTTTCTAAATCGATGCCCTAAATTTAAAATAAAAATTGTTAATAAAAGTATACATTTTGAAATAAACATAACACGACATTAATCATTAATTATTAGAAATTAATTAAGTAATATATATACTTACACATAAATCGTTAACCGTATAATTCTTAACGACCTGGCAACCAAAATATAGCTACAAAATTTTAGCGCCTCGGACAAATGACCAGATTATCCGCACTTATATGATGTTGCTTAAAAGGCGTTCATTCACTACATTTTACCATAAATAAAATATCCAGACTACGAGTAACTTTAAATATCCTAAGCTATTAGGAAGCTACCAATCATGAATGGCTGGATAGGAGAGGTGACTAAAATTCTTCGAAATGAAACACTGAATCTATACTAATATTAAGCTGGAGGGTTTGTTTGGTTGATCGTGCTAATCTCAGGAACTACTGGTCCGATTTTATCGAGGAAGACTATAGGCTATGTATCATCACGCTAAGACCAACAGGAGCGGAGCACCACTGAAGAATGTTTCAAAATCGATTTTTTTTCCTTTTGAGAACTTTCGCTACGTGTTAGTGTTAGCCCAAAGTAATTATTCCACGCGGACAAAGTCGCGGGAACAGCTAGTCTATCGCAAATAAATATTATAGTAATTTGATGTAAGGACTGTTTATTATTTTGCGATTCTATCACGCTCATCCACACTGTGTTATGTGATTGCGATTTAATCTTATAACAAAAACACTCCTACTGCTCGTGTTCGTTTGTAATATGTCTATACATATCATCATTACATAGTATAAAACAAAGTCCCCTACCGCGTCTGTCTGTCTGTCTGTTCGCGATAAACTCAAAAACTACTGAACGGATTTTCAAGCGGTTTTTATCAGTGGATAAAGTGATTCATGAGGAACGTTTTGGTATATAATTTGTCAAGGATATATTTTTAATCAAGGTGGGACAACGTCTGCAGGGCCCTCTAGTTATATAATATGTCTATGAGCAGTGTTGTTCAAAGCGTGAGTCGCGAAGCCTCTTTACAGGGATCGCGAAGCGTCTATAGCGGAGTTGCAAAACTTTGGGAAAGATACTGTAGTAAAAAAAACAATAAAGTTTTAAAATATTTATTAAGAAAAATGTTAACTAAAGGACATATCATCTGTATTAAATAAACAAAAAATAAAAATAAAACTTAGGAGAACTCTTATGTATTTATCCGAACCCTATTTATGAAAATAAATAAATATCTTAAATTGAATATTTGTCGCAAAAAAAAAATACATGGAGAAAAGCAACGAGTAGGGGTCGCAAAATATTTCTTCATACTAAAGGGCCGTATCGAGAAAAAGTTTGAAAAACACTGGTATAGAGTATACTAATGCATTACAAATGAGAAGATAATCCACGTTACACACTATTTGTCAAATTCTACTACCAGTTAGTTATACGTTGGTTTGTCGTTTCCGCGTAATTATAAAGTTTTAATAAAAATCTATCTAAGCATGTTGCGTCTGACATATAACATAATTTCCATATGCTATAATTTTTATTTGATCCTATTTTCAATCTATTTTATATTTTATTGTCAATGCTTGCGAAAAGCGAAGCAAGATGGCAGGTTGACAGTTATCTTCTTATTTTCAAACACACATTAGTTAAGTATTCGTTGAAATATTTTCAAATTGGCAACCGTGTTTAACTCCTGTGATAAATGCGTCTATTTAGAAGCTTTAACATTTATTAGATCTCAAACTATCTTTATTGTAATAATACTAAAAATGCATCCCATAGATTTAAATAATGTTCTAGTAAAATCCATAACCTGCTATTGTACAGCTGATTGTTACATTATAGAAATATTTACTTTGGACTTCTAAAGTCGGGTGTAACCGCTGGAAGAAGCTAGCTAGTATGTGCGAACAATCCCATGCTTACAATCGTTCATTATAACCGGTCGGGGCGCGAATCAAAACAAACGAGACAATGCCCCTGACGTTGACACTTGTCGCATGACGTTATATAGGAATTGTGTATGCGCTTACTAACGCCTAGACGGGATTTTTTTTTTCAAACTGACTACGCTATTGACTTAGCAAGGTCTTAACAGCTTCACCGGACTACCAACCTAGACGGGAGGTTATTGAAAAATATGTTATACTAAATTTCATTCTTAATTTCGCTCGAGTTAATGTAATTTTGCCCTATGCCTCGAGTACAGTACTTTTAACCCATTTAATTTATTTAAGTAATATAGCCAATGGAATTATAGACTGTCCAGAAATATTATCTAGAGTTCAGTTATGTGTCCCCACAAGTGCATTAAGAAAACCGAAGCTATTAATGAAAGATGCCCTACGTCATTTTTTGTGTCCCTGACGTGTATGAAAAATTACATGATCAGTTGAGTAGTCAAAACGTGGAAGCGTCATAGACATACTTACGCAGTTATATGTATATTTTATTTGTACTAAATATTCTTTTAAATTAATTACTGGCACTGTCAAATCTATACATATAATAATAATGTAAATCGTGTCTGTATTTATTAAATTTTTGTGAAAACAATTCTTGCATGTATCTATTAATAAGTAAAACTTTACCTCTTTATAATATTAGTAAAGATATCTAAAAGTCATTACACGACAAAGATCCCGCCAAAAAAACCGCATTTATAACATTAGTAAGGATATATTGAAGAAAAAACATAAAGAAACACTTACAAGATTTATTTAGTCTTTTGTAATGTATACAAAAATGGTATTTGCTAAAACTTAAATAAATCTATAATAGACTAGCCGGCACGGCGGACGTTGTCTCGCCCTGATAATAAAAAATACTTTGAAGTTAGACATATGCTATCGCTGACTTTTTGTAGGCATTATGAAGCTCTACAACTTTTCTCTAGAACTCAATCATATATCTCTCATCGTTAAGGCAGCGTTCATAAGAAACGTTTTCGTTCGACCGTTTTTTCTCCGACTTACTTTGCTAATCTGACTACCACAAAAAAGTCTTTTCATTTTTCTGGTTAATACATCGCCTATGACACTCACAAATAACGGGGCTTTCTATCGGTAAAAGAATTTTCAAAATCGGTTTAGTAGATCCAGAGATTACCACCTACAACGTCAAAAACTCACAAACTTTACCTCTTTATAATATTAGTATAGAAGTATAGACTAGTATAGAAGTATAGATGAAGATATCGTAATCTTTTTTAGACTAAGGAGTAAAACTAAAAAAAAGCGATTGAAATCTATGTATACTCCAATATAGTAATAATTTTTAAATAAAGCGAAAAACGGCAGATATCTGTCACTATATTTACATATATAGTAGACACTACTAAATAATCTTGCTAGGGGTCATCAGTATGTCCTAAATTAAACATTAAATCTTTATATCCACACGAAGTAAGTCACCGTTCACAACTTATTTATAAACCTAACTGACATACTCAGGACATTGCAAAACACATCACTTCTTGGAAAATGATTCATCTTGTACTGATATCGTATAAGAGTTTGTGGTACTCCGTTGGGAAGAAACGTAATGGACATTTATTATAAACTAACATCCACCAGTGACTTCGCCCGCGGATGTATTTTTATAAAGGACCATCTTTTAATCTTTCTTATTAATCTTCTTCATTACATAGTATAAAACAAAGTCCCCTAGCGCGTCTGTCTGTCTGACTGTTCGCGATAAAATCAAAAACTACTGAACGGATCTCCATGCGGTTTTCATCAGTGTATAAAGTGATTCACGGGGAACGTTTTAGTATATAATTTGTCAAGGATTTTTTTATAATCAGTACGGGACAACGTCTGTCGAGCCCGCTAGTTATATATTCTTCTGTACGTGTGTATGTCACTTGACTCCTCCTAAACGGTCCAGCCGATTTTGATGAAATTTTGTGTGCGCGTTCCAGTGGATCCGTGAATGGTTTAGATTCGCAATTGGAGTCGGTAGATAGCGCTGCGGTTGACTTTTAGGATTTTTTTTATTAACAAGGCAGTACAACGTCTGCCGGGCCCGCTAGTAGTAGTATAAACGTATGTGTGTGGCGCGCGCGGTACTGAACACTGCTTACTTTGTTTACAGTAGAACCTCGATAATTTAAACCCCAAGGGAAACAGAAAATATTTTACGTTACAGACTTTTTAACTTATCAAGGGTTTATGTTACACTCGCACTTTCGTCGAGGCGAACTCATGGCGTTTTTCGAAGTTTTCTAACCAGCCATTCAAAATTATGGATTTTCAGGGAAATTGCGAATACTTCTGCTTTTTCTTTCACTATGGGTCTGTAACACTGATGTTTTGGTTTGGACACTGTTTGAACCTCGTAAATAAATGTTGCTGCAAAATAGGGAATTCAGCTTTTTTCTTTTTTCCTCGAACTGATTACGCTCATGACCTAGTAAGGTTTTAACAACTTTAGCAATTTTTCGTCTTTTAGATAAAATACTTTTTCAAGATTCTCGTTTCTTCAAGACTTTAGCGTCTTTTTCAATTATAAGTAACCTTTCCTTTTCTATTCACTCTTTATCAGCGAATGTTAGTGTTGTTAATTTTGGTTTTGAACTCGTTTTACTTAGGTAACTTTTATCACACAGCACAGTTTCCTGAATAGTGAGCGACTAACTAATCATCTAAGTAGACCGCTGTCTTAACCACCGCAAATACAGCTTTGAGGGATTTCAAAGAAACAATAAGGGATTGTACACTTAGTATTTGTGTTAACAATTTAACTTGTAAACACGACCAATCAATAAATTTCGAAAAACTTTATATTTTGTACATTCATTCGAAATTACTCATTGGTTGACAGTTTATGTTAGAGAGCTCATCGAAACATTTCTCTAACTGAGGGTTAATACTGAAATTATTACTTTAAGTTATCAAGTGAGCGTATTTTAAGTAATGGAGGTTTTAGGCTCTGAAGGGAAGGGAACAGGTTATTTTTTGAAATTTTTTGAAGTTATAGACGGTTTTACCTTATCGAGGTGCTACTGTATTATATTTGGGAGGAACCCATTTTATTTTCTAAAATATTACTAGTCCAAGTTACTCCTTATAACGTCAGCTGTCTTTCAGAGAAAATCCCGTTAAAATTGGTCAAACCGTTTCTGACATTAGCCGGAGCAAACTGACACGATACAATTTAAAGATTTGTCGTTTTGGTATAATTACAGTTTTTACATTCATATTTATTGCGTAAAAAGTTGTTATTTTTATTATCATTTTTATTTATTTGTATAGACTAGTGAGTCCATGCGACTCGGTTCACGTGGAAATGATTTTTCATATTTCATCATGAGAGAGACGAGACGAACTTCTTAGCCTTCCATGGATTCACCGTGCGGGTGCCGGGTCCATCGTGTGGCAGAGGGAGAAACTCAGAGCAGTTCCCAGGACTTGCGACCCAGGTGTAGGTTTATTTGCAATAATTATTCGCTTTTTTTTAAATAATTTACATATTACTTATCTCTTACTATTAAATTTCATCATCATTACTTAAGCTCTGTGCAAAAGATAATACTTTGAGAAGTCCCATATCTACCTTTAAAAGTCTGGTTAAAAATGGATTGTTGTCTAGAACAATAACAGACACTCTCTTTTTATTAATGGACTAAATATTGTTATGGCTCCACAGGTACGATCTAATATTATAAATTTCCGTTGATTATTTTCTAATCAAAGACTCGTGTTGCAATGAACAATAACAGATATTCGAGTTACTAAAAACTCTAACCTAATTTTGTCTTTATAAAGTCTCACCAGTAATGAATAGTCCCGTTTAAGTCGATTAATTCTATTCTGAGATTATCTCGTACATACAAACAGACAAAGAAAACATTTCGGTTACGTAGAAATAAAAAAAAAACTTCTATTTCGAAGATTACGTGCGACTTAATTGGTGAGTTGCGAAACAAAACAACTGAGGTGTGGCTTAAGGTGACTTATTATATACCATTTGAAAAACCTGTCCAATAACTCCCAAAGAATACCTTGGAGGTATTTATTTCATTACTTTATGGCAACCAATCTTCTACTAGATTATTATTAGTGCAATTGTCGGGAAGTAATGTTATTACAAGTTTCTTGCGATCATTTCATCCAACTAACAAGATGGTGGCCGCCTTGTCAGAATCCATGCTCCGTGCTATTATTTTCCATCCAATTAACTTGTGCACAATAACCAAAGTAAATTACGTAAAACACCACGAGTATTACAAAATATAGAGCCAAATAACACAAAATTATGAATAAAATATAAAAATAACAACTACATGTCATTCTAAGATCCCGCCAAAAACTGTTATCTACCTTGACGTATTCGTAGCATTGAAATCAAATATGCATTTTTGATATTACAGTGAACTTTTAAAATTATTATTTGATTTGTTATATATTTATCAGAATTATATCAACGTGAATCATATTTTCATTTATATTTCCTGCTCTCCTATAATTTTAAAGCGCAGTTTGGGAGGTTATATTTTACAATATTTTGAGGTTATGTTCTATTGACTACAAATATTATAGCATACGTGAGGGAAGTTAATTAAATATATAATAAATAATTTAACAATTCCCGTTTAGTATTATCATATTAATTATTTTAATATAGACCTAATGCACCAGAAGACTGCATCTTCTGTTGAAAATCGTTCGAAACTATACACGAATGAAGCCTTCATACTTGATGAACTCTTTAGTCCTTTGCTAAATTTGGTTTCTATTCCTATAATATGATCGTGAAACCCGAATTTTAAATGGTCTCGAGACGTTAAATGTATTTTCTATTACATTGTTTTGATTGTTTTTTGTCAAATGGAGCCATCAACGTCAAAGATATACTTAGGTACTAAAATAAGAAGTTATTTTTTTTATTTTAAAAGGCCACCAATGTTTTGGATTATTACTGCCATTGTCGAGTAAGTAATAATGTAACAAATATCTTGTAATATTTCCAATGTTCTGACAAGATTTAATAAAACAACATTATGAATAAAATATAAAAGCCACTACAGAAAAAATGCCGCCAAAAACTCTCAAAATAAGAAGTACATTACCTTGATTATTTAAAATTCATGTAGAGATAATAAAACAGGAGAAATATTTACGCGGTCAAAGTTAAAAGATATGTTTTTGGATGGATTTTGGTCTGTCATGTAGTGGATTTTATATTTTCTTCATAATCTTGTGTTATTTGACTCTATATTTTGTAAAATTGGTGGTGTTTTACGTAATACAGTTCGGTTATTGTGCATAAGTGAAGTGAATGCAGTTCGGTTATTGTGCATAAGTGAAGTGAATGGAGTTTTTGGCGGGATCTTGGTCTGTCATGTAGTGGATTTTATTTTTTATTTATAATCTTGTGTTACTTGACTCTATATTGTGTAAAATTGGTGGTGTTTTATGTAATATAGTTTGTTTATTGTGCATAAGTGAAGTGAATGGAAAATAATACCACGGACCATGAATTCTGAGATGCCACAAAAACTCCATGGAAAGTTCTAACAAGATGGCCACCATCTTGTTAGTTCATTGAAATTATATCAAGAAACTTGTAATATCGATACTCACTTGACAATGGCAATAATAGTCTACTAGAAGACTGGTTGCCAAAAATGGAATGGAAGAAGAACTTGTAATACTATTAACTACTCGACAATGGCAGTAATAATCTAAAAGATTGGTTGCCAAAAATAAAGTTAAAAAAAAAAGTGAAGTGAATGAAAAATAACACCACGAACCATGAATTCTGAGATGCCACAAAAACTCCCTGGAAAGTTCTAACAAGAGAGCCACCATCATGTTGGAAAACTGAAATTATTCACACGACACTTATTGTGTAAAATACGTTGTAATCTCCATTAATACAAAACATTGACACTGGAAAGTGCTTCTGTGGAGCCAAAACAAGAAAAAGAAGAAGTTAAAAGATTCTATTTTAGTTTAACCATAATCCCCATTAAGTACTAAATAATTTAAGTTGAATTTATTGAGTAATAATTATAACAATACATAGAGTTTGCATTGGTAACGATAAAGCAGCGATCGTGACGAGTATCATAGCTGACTATGTAAAATATTTTATTTGTTGACGATTGCCTTTCCGTCGGACGTGTTATGTTTAAAGTTGCGAAACTTCACATAACTGTTTTAGCGTGCCTACAACCAGCCTTCATTCTCATTGTTTCAATGTTATATTTGTATTAGACACGTAGGTAAGTGTTAAAGTTCAATGTATGAAATGGATTTATGAGAAACTAGCCTCTGACCGCGACTTCGTCCGCGTGGAATAGTTACTTTGACTAACGCTAATACGCAACGGAAGCTCTCAAGAAGAAAAAAGCCCCGATTTCGAAACATTCTTCATTGATGCTCCGCTCCTATTGGTCTTAGTGTGATGATATATAGCCTATAACCTTCCTCGATAAATGAGCTATATAACACTGAAATATTTTTTCAAATCGGACCAGTAGTCCCTGAGATTACCCCCTACAACGTCACACACTCACAAACTTTACCTCTTTATAATATTAGTATAGATAAGCAGGCATGTAATCAATTTGAAACAAGACTGTCTTAACTGAGATCAGGGAATGGTATTACTACTCTTGTAGTCAGGAACATATTAATGGGGAATGCTCTTTTTGCAATAAAATGTCTAAAGCATTATCGTAACCGAATCTTCATCATATCATTGCATATTATAAAACAAAGTCCTCTGCCACGTCTGTCTGTCTGTTCGCGATAAACTCAAAAACTACTAGACGGATTTTCATGCGGTATTCACCAGTAGATAAAGTGATTCATGAGGAAGATTTAAGGATATAGTTTGATAAGGTATTTTTATCAGGGCAGGACAACATCCGCCGGGCCCGCTAGTTGCTTATAAGAATCAAAAGATTATCAAAATCTCAGTAGATTTGAATAAATAGTACATGATATTTTGACAAAACAAATATCACGATAACGCACACATACGTAAAGTAATATTGTAACGCCACACTGTCTTAGATAAAATGTGGAAGTAAGATGGCATATTCTCAATATCGTTGGTGAAAAAGAAATAGTTATATGTTGCTTAGATACGGGCGGACTGACGGGGCAGCCGTCAAAAATAAGCTAGCTAGTCAAGTTTCAGCAAGGCGCTGTCGAAGCGCTTTACACGTATCTACAGCTTTTTAGTTATAATATCATTGACTGCAAAAGAAAAAAATTCCACACATTTTGTAGAAAACAATCGTGTCTTTCATAACCTTGTACAGCGTGAGTACTAAAATAATAAAAAAGAACTAAAAACATTTTAAGTATGCACGAAACAAAATAAATAACTATACAATTTACAATTATGGTACTTGTGCGTACTTAGCAGAGTAGCGAATTTGAAAATGGTTGGGTAATGTAACAAGAATATATAAGATTAAGAATGAGTTCAAAGGAAGTTTGAAAATCGCACCAGTCACAGAGATGTTAAGGAGTAATAGGTTAGCTTAGTACGGGCATGTCATGAGGAGAGATGAAAGCCATATAACTAGAGAACTTTTAAGTAAGATGGACGAATGTACGAGTAGAGGAAGACCGAAAAAGGTATGGATTGTGTGAAAAGTTATATGTGTATAAAAGGTGTGAATACTGAGATGACAACTGATAGGGGAGAGTGGAATAGGAAAACATATTGTGCCGACCCTACTTAGGTGGGGTAAGATGATGATGGTACTTAAGTTAAATTACAAGAAATAATTCATTCGTGTTTTATTATATGAGATCCTGAATATAGTCGCTGTTTTTACGGATTTATAGGTAAGTACAATAGAATATCCTTTAGAATTGATATATTACTTAACCATCGCAACTTAATCGAACAAAGACGTATGTATAAACTAGTTTAGAATTACTCAAACCCGTGGCTCGGGTTTACGAAAACGATTCCTTGCTCGTAAATCCTTCGCAACACAAACAACCGACACGACGGTCTTAAAGTAATATGAAACGCATGGAATCGTTTCGTTCTTAGTTAATCGGAATTATGTAGATCAAAGGAAATGCTGTTTATAATATAATATAGACTAGCTATGCCCGCGGTTCGGTATTCGTCCTTATTTGTTACTATCTTTTGCTTGCTAATTCGCTCACATTAATATAACTTTGTTATCTCTGGGGAATACTACATTATCTGGATGATATATATTTTATATCATAGGAGGCAAACGAACAGGTGGGTCAACTGATGTTAAGTGATCACCATCGTCCATAGACATTTGCAACACCAGGAGTGTTGCAAGTGTGTTGCCAGCCTGTGTTTGGGAGAGGGAGAAGGGGGGGGGGGGGGGAGGTGGGTATGCAAGCACTGTTACTTCACGTCGGTGTTTCTGTGGGTCGTGTGGTACTACCCCGGGCGAGTCGACACATTCATGCTGAGACCAGTAATAGCTTCAGCGTGGCTTTATTATAACTATTGTTATAATAAAAAAAAATTGCATGGCGAGATCCCTAACGGATACCCATCCCGCCGGGCAGTTGAGGATGGGTTATGTCCGATTCGCACGGACTAAAACCCCATGGTGCCTTCATACACCTTTTTTGGCCGGGGATACAGGAACTGCCGACTGGCACTGCGTCTGCTCCCCCGACAGGAGTTGGTCACTCCGAGGGGTTCCGGCTGCGGTCTGAGGGGTCGAGATGGTAGACCCCTCAAGAGGGAGAGGGTGTTAAATATTTAGAGTGTAGCAAAATGGATATTACACAATTTTGAAAGGTATAGAAGTTTATGAGCTGCAGAGCCACCTAGCGAGTTATAGCAATATGGATAGCATAAAAAACATTTCCATGAAAAAGCACTTAGATGTGACGACTCTCATAGTTACTGTTACTCTCATAGTTCTTCAAAAATATTGACAGATTGACGTTCAGTTGCGATTTTATTTCATTATATGGCCGTACTGACAAAGAGAAGATTTGGTTTCATTTTCTTTATATTGGTATAAAATAAAAGTAAAATATATACCAACATTCATATGTATATTGAACTAGATAAATCATTCAGTATTGAATAAATTTCATTACCCTATCGCTACTTGAGGATGCTAATTTATTAGCATTTTAAATTCTATGAGCGATACCCAAGCAATTAACAAATTTAGAGTTCAAGAACCCGCGAAAAGTACGATTGTGTAAACTCTATGGCACCTATACTTATTTTTGCAATAAAACGATTAGATAGTACGCTTCTGCACAAAAATAAAAACTTTACATAGTGTATTTTTGTCTCTAACTGACGCTATTAATCTATATTGTAATATTATATAGCTGAAGAGTTGGTTTGATTGAACGCGCTAATCTCAGAAACTCCTGGTCCGATTAGAATAATTCTTCCAGTGTTAGATAGCTCGTTTATGGAGGAAGGCTATAGGCTACATATCATTACGCTAAGAGCAATAGGAGCGGAGCACCAATGAAGAAAGTTTTAAAAACGGGGTTGATGTACGTATTATTTAAATATATTTTCACCTTCTACGTAAACGAAGTCGCGAGTTAAAGTTAGCGTTAGCCCAAAGTAACAATTTCACGTGGACGAAGTCGCGGGCAGAAGCTAGTATATGATATAATCTTCAAAAATGACACAAAAAACAAATGCCCTTTGAAAATCAATAATCAATGAATAGTTTAAAACAAAATCGCTATCCTCGTCAGTTTGTGTATTTATTCCCTAGAAAACTTCGCAACGGACTAGATAGATAGGGTTTCAACTAAGATTTATTACAGCGTCACGTTATAATGCCCATTTGGACAGAATATAAAATATTTACAGTAATTTAAAGGTCGCGCGTTGTCGTGCAGGAGCAGCGGAGACAAGCGATTGACCAATGCTGGTTGGAGATATGCCAGCTTCTCCATCATTGTGTTCAGTTCTTCACAGTACACATCTGCAGTAATGCTCACCCCGTTTGGTAAGAAGCTGTGATGAATCACACCGGCGCTAGACCACCAAACAGTGACCATCACTTTTCTAGGGTTAAGTTTTCGTTTAGGGCATTGTTTAGGTGCTGAACCAGGATCCAACCAACTTGCTGAGCGCTTACGGTTATCAAACATAATCCATTTTTCATCGCAGGTAACAATGCGGTTCTAAATGTGTCTGTTGAGCGGGTGCAAGGCACGTCTCGACGCGTACTTCGCGCTGGCGATCATTGAGTTCGTGGGGCACCCATTTGTCAAGCTTTTTTACCTTGCCAATTTGACGCAAATGGACCAATCTTGTTTTGACGCTAACGTCGAAAGCTGCTGCTAATTCAGCCGTAGATTGTGTATCATCAGCTTCCACAATCGCCTTTAATTCGTCATTGTCGATCAAAGTCTTCGGACGACCGCGAGGTTCATTTTTCAGGTCGAAATTCCCAGAACGGAAGCGAGCAAACCAATAACAGGGGGTGCGTGTGTTTGTAGTGTTAGCTCCGTAAACGTCGTTGATGTTGCGTGCCGCTTGTGCCGCGTTGCTGCCACGACGGTACTCATATTCCATAATTACTCGAATATTTAACGTATCCATGATGACAAAAAAGATTGAAATACGATGAAAATGTAACACTAATCAATAAACAAATGACTACTTTTGGAAAAAGAATTCCATGTTTTTAAAATAAAATTAATTTGAAATTAGAATTCTTAGCCAAACAAAAATTATTTTGATTTGAAATGGCCAGTACTGCAGAACGGCAATTTCCTAGGTAAAGACCTATTATTTATTCTCTATTTAGAAAAACTGTGCAACGGATTTTGATAAGATTTCAACTAAGATTTAGATCATTTCTTCAGAAAATAGAGAAAAATAGGAAATTAAAAAAAAATCTTCTTTACCTAACAAATAATAAAGCATATCCTGGACTAACATTTAGTCTTAGTTTCATTAAAATCAGTTCACTCTATCAAAAGTTATTGTAATTTTAATGACGACGCGACTAAGTACGAGAGAAAAGTAAATAAATAAATTGACTTAATACATTCAGATGATTTTATTAGTCATTGTTCTTTTTACATTAGGTTCCACGCGGACGGAGTTGCGAACACAGCTAGTATAAGATAAAAATGAATTGCCGGATGTTATTATATGTAGCGAATCAGTTCAAAACACCTGCACCTATTTGGTTAATTATTTTCCTATTGTATTTCTAATTGTCAGGGTACTAAATCTGTATGAGAGAAATGTTTGAAAAAGCATACGGTAGAGTGGAAATTTTGGGTTAATAAAACTCTATAGAAATCATATCATTAATTCTACAAAAACATTTACAGACTAGATTCTGCCCGAGTGTAATAGTTACTTTGGGCTAACGCTAACAAAAACCCCGATTGTGAAACATTCTTCATTGGCGCTAGCGTGGCCTAGCGTGATGATATATAGCTTATAGCCTTCCACGGTAAATGAGCTATTTAACACTGAAAGAATTTTCAATTCAAATCGAATCAGTAGTTCCTGAGATAAGCGCGTTCAAGCAAACAAACTCTTCAACTTTATAATATTAGTATAGAAGTATAGATTAGCGTTCACTTGTCATATATATATGTATGGTTGTAATGTCAAGAGACAATTTTGTCTGATTTTCTTCGTTAGCAAACCCGTGCGAAGCCGGGACGAGGAGTTATTATCATATATATTAACACGTGAAGCCAAAACTTTGTATCCCTTTTTAAAAGAATTGCGTGAATCGATGAACGTGAAATTTGGCATAGTTAAAGTTTATATGGAGGAGAAGTGCAGAAAGCTATTTATTTTATATAAAATGCATTAGAAGTACATTAAATTAATTAAAATATGCATTACTCACACTACTGCTTCAATTTTACACAACATATACACACATGTAAATAAAAAAGACATTTTGACATCCGTCAATAACGGACTTCAAAAAAGGTTGCGAAGGAGGTTGCTATGCTCGACTGTATGTATTTTTTAATCGACTTTGAAAAAGGAGGAGGTTACTACGTTCAGTTGTATGTATTTTTTTTTTATGTATGTTAATCGATATCTCCGCAAATTATGAACCGATTTTAATAATTCTTTAAGAGATTTCCCTAAGAGGGTTAAATATCGTTTATTTGATTTTCACCCACTTCGTCTCTACGTATTTTCGTGAAATTGGAACCGATTTATTATACCCATTACAAACCAGATATATTTATGAACACTAAAAATGGGGAAATAAATTTTTTTACAAAAAAAAATATTCCGCCTTCGATGTGAAAAACTGATAAGGCACTAAAAAGCAAGAAATAACTTAATTATTAAATTAACCGAATTAAATAAAAAATATTCATATTTGAACTACCTAATTATATATTTGAAGTCGATGCCATTGATAAAAGAACCCTAATAAAGTTCAAACTTTAAAAATTCAATGAACTATGGTCGAATGTCGACCACTGGGCGCCCACTAGTTATGATCAAATACAACTAAGCCGAAGCAATCATCATTAATAATATTCATATCAATAATATGTAGAAAGCAAACTGTGGCACTTCCTTCACATTTAAATGTTATAAAAAAACCTTGTAGGAAACACACAGCTGGGCTATAGTCTTCCATAGAGAATGTGCGCGCAAAATACCACGCCGCACAATATATCAAATTCTGAGAAATTCGTACTAAAAAGTCATTCAGGTTCGGGCTTCCTTACGAAGGTATTTCATCATCAGACGATAGCGTTGCAAGCAAACTACGCGCTAAGAGTCAAAACTAAACAATATCGTACTCTAGCGTCTTATTACTCATATAGACTCGTGTTATCGTGTATTCTTTGAAGTATTTAGACATTGATTCTTTCAGTTTCCAAAACAGCGGAACAGTTTAAAACTAACCTAATAATATATATTAATTTCGAGTACATTCATAGATATTATCTATTAGCAAGCAAAACAAGACGTGGAACCACAAGTCATACTAATTATCATAAAGCTATCGGCACTCACCTCGTTATCTTAAGTTGCTGCCGAAGACCGATAAAGAATCGTGTGTCCCGAAAGAATATTTATCACAAACCAAACACTTGCGGTGCTCCGTTGGTAATGGCTTATCGCGAACGATTTTTATTACACCACGACTAAGAACCGTTCCAAAACATTAACGCTGATAAGGAATTCTTAAAAAAATATTTTAAACACACATACGTCTTGCGCGACGTCTCGCCGCGGAATGCGGGGCAGAGATGGTGGGGTCGCACGACTTGCGCCTGCGCCTATAGGCTATAATATCCCTTGTACCAAAGAATCAGAAGCGATATCAATATATGTATAAAGTCTTATCTGCAATAATTTAATTTGATTTCTATACCAATTGAAAACCTCTCCGTGCGTAGGATTATTTTAAAAACATAAAAAAAAATTGTTTTATTTTAATTTGTGTCAACAAGTAGTCAAATTAATAAATACCTTAAATGGAGGTGCAAAGTGAATTACATTGAGCTAATATATCCATCATTTTCATTCTTCTCTGATTTCTATTACATTTAATATCAATAACACACACATAAAATAACATAGATACATACAATAGGTATGTAGTATGTATCTATGTATCTAGTAGTAGTAGTATGTAGGTATAAATAAATAAGTGAAAATAAATAACAACCTAACTATATAATCTGTATATTGTACATATTTATATTAGTACTAAATAATAGTATTAACAGAAACTTGATTAGATCTCGAATTAGAATTGAAGCATAATCTTTATATTATATATATATAATTCTTCTGTCCGTGAGTATGAGTATGAGACTGGACTCCTCAACGGCTGGACAGATTCTGATGAAATTTTTTATGTGTGTTCAGGTGGATTCAAGAATGGTTTAGATTCGCAATTGAACCCGGTAGGTAAAGCTGCGGTTCCCACCGGCGCATGTCGCAAGTGCGGCGATGAGACGGACACCGCGCAGCACACTCTCCGAGTGTACGGCTTGGGACGATCAGCGCCGCGCCCTGGCTGCGGTGGTAGGGGACGATCTCTCGCTGCCGGGTGTGGTTTCGGCCATGCTAGGCAGCGAGGACGGGTGGAGTTCTTCGCAAAATGCGGCGGCGGAGAGGGCCCGCGAGGAAGATCCGCGAAGTGGCCCTCCCCGCCAAAGGAGAGCAGGAAGGAGGGGGAGGCGGAACGCTCGCCCCCTCCCATAACCGAGCCGAGCCTGAGGGGATGGGTCGGTGGACCCATCTCCTCATTGCACAGGTTAGGCTGACGAGGGGAGACGACTGGTTGTGTACCCAGTAATCTCTCTATAGTAGGACGAAGCCTGGCGTTCACTCGCCAGGCTCTCGCAGGGGCGGTTTCTCAGGCAGACAGCAGGTTCGATCCCTGGCCGCCCCTACCATGCGGCGGACGGTACACCGTGGGGTTTTAGTCCGTGCGAGTCGGACATAACCCACTCTCCCCCCGAGAGGGTGGCGTATCCATAAAGGATTTCCCCGCGTTAATAAAAAAAAAACAAAAAAAGGTAAAGCTGCGGTTGACTTTTAGAATTTTTTTCTTTATCAAGACAGGAAAACGTCTGCAGCCCCGCTAGTATGATTCTAAAAATGTGGGATCGCTTATAAGTTTATATCCCTAGAATAAATACTTAGTTTTAATTAAATAGTATTTATTAATGTGTGGCAGTTATATATTATTTTGACCAAGGTATCAATCAGTATTCGCACTATTGTGTTTCAGTTTGAAGAGTGTCTCTGGCCATATACTGTAGAACCTCTATAAGTCGAATATCAATGGAGACGCCAAAAAATTCGAGTTATAGAGTTTTCGACTTGTAGGGAATTTCGACTTAGGTGGATTTTGATTCGACATAAAGAGGTTGAGAGTCATTCTTATAAATTTTGAGTTAGAGAGGGAGAATAAATAATAATTCAAGTTGCAGAAAAAAATAAAATTAAAATCCTGACGCCAAGCAAGCAAACACGTGTTAACGTGAGTCATAAATCATTCATTATCATCATCAATCAGTCATTGTATACTCCTAAATTGCTTTCTAAGAAACAGTGATGAACTTACACTGTCAGGGAATTCTTAATCGATATGTTATTTTTCTTGGAACTATACAGGTAATAGTCGCAAATAATCAAGTTGTAAAGGTTGTAAAATAAAACATTGTTATGTTCGAGATACAGAGGTAAAATTTAATTTTTCGAGTTATGGAGGGAAAATATGTACCAAAATGGCTTGGAGGGGCTCACTGATTATTTCGTACTAGAGGGTTGAGATTGCGAGTAATGGAGGTTTCGGTGTTTGAAGGGAAGAGAACAAAACATTTTTTCGAGATTTGGAGGTTTTCAACTTATCGAGGTTCGACTTAACGAGGTTCTACAGTATAACACATAAGACGCTTCAGTCTTGAGAATAGTAAACTATTATAACTGAACCTTAATACTATGACCTTCATGAGTTTGTCTGCAATGACCATTTCAAAGCAGGTGAACTGCACAATTGTTCGCTACTTCATGACATAAGAAAATGAAAATGTATTTTTTTATGCAACCAATCTTATATATTATTACTATTATTGTCGAGCAGGTAATAATATTACAAGTGTCAAGTACAACAAGATGGCGGCTGCCTTGTTAGAACTATCCATAGAGTTTTTGTGGCATCTAAGAATTCATTCTCCGTGGTATTATTTCCCATCCACTTCACTTGTGCACAATAACCGAACTATATTACGTAAAATGCCACCAATATTACAAAATAGAATCAAATAACACAAGATTATGAATACGAGTAAACTATAAATGCCTAGTGTCATGTAGTCATGACAGGCTAAGATCCCGCGAAAAATCCCAAAATGAATTATTCCTCGTTACACACTTATTACTTCTATAGGAAATTATGTTTGAAGTGGCTATCGAAACTGATAAGCATTGATTCCACTGATAAGATTAATCAAGACTAAACTGATTAAAGAAAAGTAGGGTTATGTCACCATAGAGTCATTGAATTAAAAAATATATATACACAAAATTGGCGACTAATAATAAAATTTAATAACAATAAAACATAGCTTAATGCCATCTAGTGCCGAGTTACGATAAATCTATAGCATAAAAGCCTCCATTATTTTTTAAATCGTAGATACTAATTTTTATAGTTGTGGTGGTCAGTCAAATTTGAATTAAACATTTTTATATATGACTTGTGTAAAATCAATACAATCAAAAAATGATAGAAAATATGATAAGTATATGCTAGCACAGAATTTTAATTTTCTCAACTTTGGTTTAAATTCATAATGAGATAAATGGTAAAATATTTAACTATGGCTATTTATGGATAAAATTAATATTCATCAATATTTTTTATAACTAAATGATATCGGTCACAATTACTTATATCTTTTGATTTTATACAACTCACATATTGATTGCTCTTAATAGTTATGTCAATCACGCAGCCTACTAAGTATTTGCCTGTGGCCCGAATCAAATTTGAAAGCAGAGAAGGCGGCCCTAACGTGTTAAAAACGTTTTGAAAAACGTGTGCTTTACAATGAGTCCATGCAAACAGCAAGTACGATGTCTCTTGTTGTTCAAATACAGTTCTGTCAACGTTCAGAAGTACCTATAAATTTGAACAATCGGCTTCTTTGATGAAAGGAAACAAATCTTCCGCAAGATCGCTATTGACGGACTCTATCTTGGATGCTGTTTTAAAAGTGATATCCGCCGATATATTCACACCACAAATAGACAACTAAAGACAAATTGATGTCAAATATCTCTCTGCCAAAAGAATTTAATGTTTAAACTCATTTTTAATGTAATTTTTATTGGAAAATTAATAAATATAATTCTCCTACAATAGAAATTGTTTCGTTAAAAAATTCGGTACTTCGTCTTATTTAAGACTAGCTGTTACCCGCGGCTCCGCACGCGCTTTTTAAAAATGTATTAAAGAAATGTAAAATTTTGAGTGGGTGTGTACATTACAGAAACGCTTTTCAAAAACATTTGTAACTACGATACGAACGGCATCTAATGTAACATGTAACGTGTACATTAGATATATGAATACTAATAGTATATCGAATGGGATGGGATTTATCATCAGCAACATAACTGGAACTTCAACCAACTATATACCAAACTCAGTGCTCACTAACACTATATAAGAAAGTAATGAAAATTATAAGCTATACATTATCGAACAATATATCTTAAATCTTTTATTATATAGATATAATATGCCCGTATTGTCGATATACTTAAGTTATTTTTATACGTTGTTATAATCACTGAGTTATGTAGAAGCAAACGCGGTAAATAAAACAATATGGCTGCCATATTGACCAAAAAGATGACATAATTTATATTACATACAAATATATGACTTTCAATTATGTATATTTATTCTTGGAGTCCAGTAAAGCACACGTCTCACGCGGTTGTAACATATTTTTGATCAATTTCACACGAACGAATGCACAGGTAGCAGTTAATCACTACATAGTATACCAATTCAAATAAAAAAAGAATCATTAAAATCGGTTCACAATTGACGAAAATATCGATTAACATACATAAAAAAAATACATGCAACCGAACATAGTAGCCTCCTCCTTTTTCGAAGTCGGTTAAAAACAAAGTCCTCTGGTCTGTCTATTTATCTGTTCGTGATAAAGTCAAAAACTACAGATCGGATTTTCATGCCGTTTTCACCAGTAGATCGAATGATTCATGGGGAAGGTTTAAGTATAATTTTTCAAGGTTTTCTTTTTATTATCGGGGCGGGACAACGTCTTCCGATCTCGCTAGTTATCTGCCCGTAAAAGTCCCGTGAAAGTCGGGCGAACCGATTAGGAGATAGTAGAATATTGCGGGCGAAGTCTTGAGTAACAAAATAAAATAGTTTAAGTTACTTCTTATAAGGTGAGTTATCTGCCAGTGAAAGCCCCGTGAAAATCAGTTCAAGCATTACGGATATTGCACTGCGGCCGAAGGCGAATAAAAAAAAACCTAAATTATTTTTTATGAGGTCTGCTATCTACCAGTGAACACCCCGTGAAAATCGGTCCAACCATTTTGGAAATAGCAATGCGGACGAAGCCGCGGAGAAATAAAGTAATATATGTCAACCGCTATAATTTCGACTATCTGCCAGTAAAATTCCCGTTAAAATAGGTCCAGCCGTTTTGGGGATTACCCGGAACAAACAAACAAACAGACAAAATATAATAATATAAAAATATAGACAACATATAAAAAAAAATGTTTGCTCATTTGTAGCCATATAGATTCATCAAAAAGTTGTTATTTTAATTGTACATACACAAACTTTATATTTATAATACCTAATAGATAACAAATTTTGAATAGGAAAACAAAATAAACTTTGACAATGTTTGCGATAGAAACTTACCACGTTACCATGGCAACGTATATAATATTAACGCTAACGATATCTCTCAAAAGGAAAAAAAGTGCCCGATTTTGAAACATTCTTCATTGGTGCTCCGCTCCTATTGATCTTTGCGTGATCATATATAGTTCCTTAACCTTCCTCGATAAATGAGTTATCTAAAACCGAAGGGTTTTTTCAAATCGGACTGGTAGTTCCTGAGATCCTAGCGTTCAACCAAACAAACAAACAAACTCTTCAGCTTTATATATTAGTATAGATTAGCTTTTGCGGCCCACCTAGTCTATGGTCTTCATACTTTTGACCGACTAGAGACTTTTAGCTTGACATGGCTGCTCTACAGCCACTCGCGACTACATCAATGTTTACATCTTTATAAATAACTAGCTTCTGCCTGCGGTTTCGCTCGCATTAATATAGATTCAACCTTCTCCTTAAGAACACTTTAGGACCTTTTTTGTACCCCTGAGAATGCGTATGCAAAATTTGGTGATGATCAGTTGAGTAAAATAAAGAAACAAACTCACATGCGCATTTATAATATTAGTAAAGATTATTTACGATACGCTTTTACATAGTCTTCATGTAACTAACAGATTATACGCCGCGGTGTCCAAACATGCCATCATCGCTCCGAAGTATTGTAAAACGCGGCGTGAGCTCTCAAAAGGGAACAAACCCCCGATTTTGAAAAAAAAATTATGTGTGCTCTGCTCATATTGGTTTTAGCGTGATGGTATATAGCCCATAGCCTTTCTCGATAAATGAGCTATCTAACACTGAATTTTTCAAATCGGACCAGTAGTTCCTGAGATTAGCGCGTTTAAGCAAACAAACTCTTCAGCTTTATAATGTTTATACATAAATTTCTTCTGTACGTGTGTCCGTCACTGAACTCCTCCTAAACGGCTGGACCGATCTTGATGAAATTTTGTGTGCACGTTCCAGTGGATCCGAGAATGGTTTAGATTGGACCCGGTAGGTGATGCTGCGGTTGATTTTTAGGATTTTTTTTTATTATAAAGGCAGGACAACGTCCGCCGGGCCCGCTAGTATTAGTATAGATTATTATGTACTATTATAAAAGTTTATATTGGTGTAAAGATTTAATAAAATCGTCCAGTTTTTTTAATCCGTTGAAGCCGTAAAGACCAGTCAAGCCCACAACGTTAGTCAGTTCGATAGTAAAAACAAAATCTGTCAGTACTTATTTCTTTCATAACAGTCCAATAACCATATATAACAAACTTTCTCATTTATAATTCCTATTAGTGGGATTGTTTTATACTAAAAACTGATTGTCATGTGTGATATATTCTGATAGCCTTCCTCGATAAATGAACTATCAAACACTGAATTTTTTTTGTAATCGGATCAGTAGCTCCTGAAATTAACGCGTTCACGCAACAAACTCTTTAGTTCTATAATATATATTATACTGTTTTAAAATACGATTGTAAAACGGTAGGTTAAAAATTGATTAACGAGTTTACAGTATATATTTATTTTGGTAACAAAAGTGCACATAATCTTACATCAGATCATGCATGAGGTTATCATTTTATGCGAATAGAGTTCATCTCTTAACAGAACGGAACGCGTCACAACACGCAAAGGTTACATAAATCAATTGATCACAATGCTATATGTCACGATGAAGACATTTGGATAAGAGAAACGTAAAGGGGCGCGCATTAATTACGTGAGATATTATACAAGCCGAATCTCACTAAATCTCATGTGGGAGAGGGAGCTTCGACAAATATCACGAAATTTTTTCGATCTATTTGTTGTCTGTAATGTTGGTTTACGGACGATAATTTTACGTGATAACGTCATAAGAAAACATTGGTGAAAAATTGCATACTTTTATGAATTGAATTGAATTATTATTTATTTATTTACATATTATGCGTTAATACGCAATGGCGGACTTAATGCCGAAGGCATTTTCTGCCAGTCAACCATTAGGTGATGCAGAGATAAATGTTGGTAGGTGTAAAAGGTGAGGTTTTTATGAAATTATGTTTAACCTATTTAATATCACAATATATAAATAAAATATCAACACTAATATACTACATATATAATACATATATACTACACATATACAATTCATACACATAACAACATCATACATAAATATCAATACAATAAATAAAAGTATAATAAGTCAACATCAAGTACTAAATACAGCATTAACCAGATAATTCTGCTAAATGACACTGGTAAAGCCGACGTACCCTGACTTTAAAACTGAAACGGTTAGATGACATCCTGATTTCATAAGGAAGCGCATTCCATAGGAGAATAGATTGGATATAGAAAGATGAATGTACTAGACCGGAAGTATGGAGAGGACAGCAAAGAACAAGATTATTAGAAGAGCGAAGGTTAAGGTCATCATTAGAGCATAAAAACTGAAAATTTGGAGTTAAGTAAGAGGGAGTGTTGGGAGAAAATAGAAGAGAATACAAAGTTGTCAGAGCCCGCAAACTCCGACGCTGGCATATGGGCAACCAATTAAGCTCTGAACGATGGCTCGATACACGGTCATACTTACGTAGATTAAAAACAAATCGAATGCAATTGTTTAGTAATCTTCTATTATCACAAAATTTATCAAAAATTGACAAAACAGTTCACGTGTAGGTTGTGTGCTACTGTCTCTATTCTACTCAGAGGTATCGGCCGATTGAATGGAAGAGAGACAGATGCATATAAACTCAACGCTTACGCCGATCGCGCCTCTCTATCGCTTGTTTCGCGCTCTCGCTTGCACCGAGCGCTCAGGCGGAACGTGACAAAGAGTCATGCCTTTACCTTTACCTTTAAAATATGCCGAAATCTGACACAATTCTCTTCTATATATTAAAATCCGTGAATAGACGTAAACCTATTTTGTTTTGATATTTCGAAAACTAATGGAATAATATAATAATTATAACGAAATGTAATAATAGTAAAAAAGTTAGAATATTTTTTTTAATAAATCTAATTCATTTATACTCAAAATACAAATTTTGGAAGATCTCGCGTGAAATTAAAGGAGAGATAAATCTCACGACATATCATCAGGCAAAAATCCTCAAAAATGATATACATAATTCATGGAGAACCCTTAAGGTTATTTCTTGTGCTTCCTCGGATAGTT